>NW_025561694.1:0-116608 GCF_020424385.1 Procambarus clarkii | reverse complement strand
CGTGACGCAAGTAACTTAAAGGGAGTAGGGAAAGAAAGCTAAGAACTTAATATAATATAATGTTCACCATCACCGTTTAAATATATAGAATAAAAGAATACACAAGGGGGAGGGGTATTAACACTTTACAAGGGGATCGTGCACAATCTAGTCTTCTGCTGAAGACTCTTGATCAAGAAGCTAGGTGCTGAGTCCGCGGTGCTTTCTTCGTGGCCTCAAGACGTGTCCTCTGAGAACACCGAGCCTACCCTGGCCACAGGTCAGCCACAACACAGGTCCACTGGGGGCACCGTCGTGGAGGCCGTCAACCACACGTCCAGCAGGTCTGCTGGCAGGTACTGAGCCACCAAGGCTGGTACGGCCACTCCACGAACGATAAAAGGGGTACGCCCTAGACAGGAGTCTCGTGTGATATCACAAATCACCCTCCTGTCCTCAATACCCCAGTGGATTATCGTCTCCAACAGTCGGTCCCGGGTAAATCCTTTCACTGCCACTCCACTGGCAGGCTAACACACCACAGTGTTCTTCCGGGG
Source organism: Procambarus clarkii (assembly GCF_020424385.1). NCBI lineage: Eukaryota > Metazoa > Arthropoda > Malacostraca > Decapoda > Cambaridae > Procambarus > Procambarus clarkii. The sequence goes on along the minus strand of NW_025561694.1, from coordinate 116,072 downwards.
GGACGACGTCACAACAGCTGCAGCAAACTTCACAATATGGAGACGGGCTGCCTCGGGTAGACTGACTCCACTTCCATCACAGTGGTCCCAGGTCGGCTCTGTAAGCAGACACGTCATCAATAACAGGGACACTAAAACACCACACTTACAGGCTCAGACACAAACACCTGACGTATCCAGTCCATAGATGGCGCTGTCGTCGGAGCACCACCTCACCAGAGGTCAGGAGCGGCGGTGTTGAGCGCTGAACCAGACTGGAAACTGGTCCTCGAGGCCAGTACACGCTGTCCTCACCAGGTGTCGTCGTCCGTTTGGCGGGGGTTTCGGGAGCTGACCCACAGATGGCGTGGTTGTCACTGCTCCTGGCTCGGACGCTGGATCCGGGTTCGTAACACCTCCCCACCAAAAAGAATTTGGTTTGGGGTTCTATAAAAAGAAACACAAACCAAATTAGTACGGCGACACAACTCCAAATGGACTTACTTATTCTATGAACTGGAGTGATGAGGCTGTCTTGTCCACAGAACTTTTCTACCGAGAAACTCTGGCACAAAGGGAACTTGAAAATGGCAGGCGATGACCTGCCTGACGTACTCTTCCACACCTCCTCTGCGATGGCAAACAGGGACATCATCTCACACCTCTCGAGTAAGGATTGGTTTCGACACGATCTGGGGTGACTCGACACTTCCTATGTCGTGGCACCGATGATGGCTGATCACAGACGGCATTTCTGGTACCGGTCCGATGGTCCTTCAGGGAGACAGGAACCTGGAATACAGGGGTCTGATAATTCAGAGTGATAGCGACAGGGGATAAGTCGATACTTACAGCATACGCCTCTACTAGGCTTACACCTAGTTTCCACAGGGCTGCTTGCACGTCGCAGATGGCATTCGCTCTGCCACCGTCAGGTCGACCAACGTTCCGTATAACGCTGTGTTGAGGCTCAGCTGTCACGCGGGGGTGTCAACCTGTCGGAAACAGTCACTCATATTATCACATGTCGTACCTCCTGTATCATCTATTACCTCCCAGGTCCCTTCTTCAACTGCAACCCTGCAGTACAAATCTCCAATCCCTGGGACCTCGTCACGATGTTCATGGGAGCCATCATTCGTCGGGTCGTCCACCGGTCCTCACTGAGAGCACAAACGAGAACACATACGAGAATCAAACAAAATACTGCTAGGAAACATTTGGTCATCTGAGGGATAAGCTTCCTGAACTTGTCATGTCCATAGCCGGCAACATCCACAAGCTTGGCTTGGACCGAAGAGGGCACTAGACCTTTTGAACACACCCCACATACCTCTGACGTCTGGGGAATCTCTGGCTGGTTCACTACATGCTGTAACTTGCCATACCGCAAGCACACATCCGCCTTCGCTCCAGACTTGTTGGTATCCGTGGGTGCCTGCACACGAGGCCCCTCTTCTAGCTCAGGTACCTCTGCCTTCTTAACCTCGTGTTCCTTGTCGAGAGATGAATTAGAAGTCTCTGCTAGAATATCATCGATCTGCGGGTGAGAGGACAAATTAAACATAGTTACATCCGGGTCTGTCTTTACCTGGACATTACCATTGCCTGTAGACACCTCTGACTGTACTGTTCTGGCTGACTCGTCCGCTATCTTGGGATGATTGTTGCTCCAATCGGTCACCAAGTCGTTGGCTAGTACCACGTCAATCCCAGCCACAGGGAGGGTATCGACTACTGCCAACTCACATGTGCCGCTGAAATAAGGCGAGTCAAGATGTACTGGCACTAAGGGGGCGATATACTGCGTCCTAGGAAACCCAACTAGGACAACCTTTTGTCGCCCATCCACACTTACTCCCTCGGGTAACGAGCTCTTCACGATCAGGGACTGGGCTGCTCCACTATCTCTGAGCACTACAATTGATCTACCAGTATGATCACTCGTTACATACCCGGTTGAAGTGTGAGGGGCCAACAAACTTGGTCCTTCCTGCGTCGTCGTAGACTGGTTTCCTACTGGTGGTGTAACACAGCTCATCATCATCACCTCCCTTCGTGCGCTGCCACCTCTTCTGCCTCGGCACCTAGCAGCTATATGCCTTTTCTGCCCACAAGTCCAGCACACCATATTCCTCCTCGGGCTCCGGTGTTTCGGACTGCTAGGACTTGTTCTTCGAGGGCTACTTGGGGGAGTCTTCTTAGCACTTTGTGGGACGGGTCTTTCTTCTTCATCATGAGGTCTGTCGAACCGGCGCTGGTAATTCCTTGGGACGTACTTAGCAGACGGCCTATGAGTCAGGATGTACTCTTCAGCCATGGTGGCTGCTGCACTCAAGGTCTCTACCTGCTGTTCCTCTAAGTACGTCTTGAGGTCTCCAGACAAACAATCCTTGAAGTCCTCGAGCAGAATCAGCTGCTCGAGGTCTTCCCTGGTCTCCACCTTCCGAGAGGCACACCATTCCTGGAAAAGTCGCTCCTTGATTGTAGCGAATTCGGTAAAAGTGTGCTCTGAGGTCTTCTTCAGGTTTCTAAACTTTTGCCTGTACGCCTCAGGTACCAATTGGTACGCCATGAGCACCACCTTCTTCACCTTGTCATAATCGCTGGAGTCGTCAAGGGATAACGTAGAGTAGGCGATTTGGGCCTTCCCAGTCAAGACTGACTGTATCATGATGGCCCAATTCTCCCTTGGCCACTCCAAAGAGGCAGCGACTTTCTCGAAGGCTGCAAAGAATTTTGACACTTCCTTCTCATGGAATTTGGGGACCATTTTGATGTTGCGTACCGGATCGAAGCTACTGGTGTCCGTTGTTTGCCTCCGACCACCACCTAATCGCAAAACCTCTAGTTCATGTTGTCTCTCTCTTTCCTCTTTGTCCTGTCGTTCTTGCCTGTCTCGTTCTTCTCTCTCTCTTTCTCGTTCTTCCCTCTCTCGTCTCTCTTCTCTTTCTCGCTCTTCTCTTTCTCGTTTCTCTTCTCTTTCTCTCTCTTCTTTTTCTCTGTCTCGTTCTTCTCGTTCTCGTTTCTCTTCTCTTTCTCTCTCTGCTTTCCTTTCTTCTAATTCTAAACGTCTCATCTCTAATTCTTTATCTTGTCTCTCTCGTTTCTCTTCTCTTTCTAATTCTAAACGCCTCATCGCCAATTCTTTTTCTTTCATCTCCATTTCTTTATCTTTTAATTCTCGTTCCATTTCTAACTTCTTCCATTCAATTTCCCGATTAATTTCCAGGGCACGCATCTTGACTGTTAGGAAGCTGATATTAAGCTCACCTGCATCACTGTCAACGTCACTGCCCTTATCTTCCTTTTCCGTGGAAGCTATGTCTGCACTTTCCTTTGTACTAGGAGTCTCGCCTTCCTGTTTCTCTTCTGCCTTCAGGTGCCGGTGTACCTTGGACAAGATCTCCACACGGGAATCACTGGCACGGATCTTGATCTCCAGGTAGGCGCTCACTAGTACAAGCTCTGGTTTGCTCAGATATTTTAATCTGGCAAGACAATCTTCTCTGTTCAGAAAAGCCTGAACCTCGTCCAGATCATCGATGGTAGCTTTGTCTGCCATTGTCACAGATGGAACACTTAGCACTTAACACACTGCTTACACGTTAGCACTTAACACACCGAGCACTGTTCTACGCCAATATTGCACTTTATCGCACCAAACACTGCACTTGCCAATATTGCACGTAATCACTCCGGGCACCACACTACCCAATATTGCACTGAGTCCAAGCGAACACTTCGCTCTACAATATTGCACTGAATCACTGAGCACCGCACTAGTCAATATTGCACTTAATCGCTTAATCACAGCGAGCATCGCACTTAGTCACTCTGAGCACCGCACAGGACGTATAACGTCACAATCGTCACACAGGGGGAATTATTTACAGGGATTACGCCACTTCACCACCCCTGTCAAACATACTTAACAAGGGGACGGATCCCGCTGGGGATGCCACTTATGTTACGGCCCTCTCGGGACGCAACGGGGTTCTCACTCTGATGTTGTTAGAGGAAGATATATGTATCCGTTCCCAAGCCAGTAGTGGCTATCAAGGGATGAGATCCGTGACGCAAGTAACTTAAAGGGAGTAGGGAAAGAAAGCTAAGAACTTAATATAATATAATGTTCACCATCACCGTTTAAATATATAGAATAAAAGAATACACAAGGGGGAGGGGTATTAACACTTTACAAGGGGATCGTGCACAATCTAGTCTTCTGCTGAAGACTCTTGATCAAGAAGCTAGGTGCTGAGTCCGCGGTGCTTTCTTCGTGGCCTCAAGACGTGTCCTCTGAGAACACCGAGCCTACCCTGGCCACAGGTCAGCCACAACACAGGTCCACTGGGGGCACCGTCGTGGAGGCCGTCAACCACACGTCCAGCAGGTCTGCTGGCAGGTACTGCGCCACCAAGGCTGGTACGGCCACTCCACGAACGATAAAAGGGGTACGCCCTAGACAGGAGTCTCGTGTGATATCACAAATCACCCTCCTGTCCTTAACACCCCAGTGGATTATCGTCTCCAACAGTCGGTCCCGGGTAAATCCTTTCACTGCCACTCCACTGGCAGGCTAACACACCACAGTGTTCTTCCGGGGGGAGGACGTCACAACAGCTGCAGCAAACTTCACAATATGGAGACGGGCTGCCTCGGGTAGACTGACTCCACTTCCATCACAGTGGTCCCAGGTCGGCTCTGTAAGCAGACACGTCATCAATAACAGGGACACTAAAACACCACACTTACAGGCTCAGACACAAACACCTGACGTATCCAGTCCATAGATGGCGCTGTCGTCGGAGCACCACCTCACCAGAGGTCAGGAGCGGCGGTGTTGAGCGCTGAACCAGACTGGAAACTGGTCCTCGAGGCCAGTACACGCTGTCCTCACCAGGTGTCGTCGTCCGTTTGGCGGGGGTTTCGGGAGCTGACCCACAGATGGCGTGGTTGTCACTACTCCCGGCTCGGACGCTGGATCCGGGTTCGTAACATGGACATAACATGACAGTTTATGCCCAGATTTAGGAGAGTGACTTTGTCCTCAGTGAGGTTAATTCCTGCAAGGTTCAGGAAGCCATCTCTTGGTCGTGGAATTGCCATAGGTCCTCCATATAATGTTGTTAGTTTCTTGATAATCCTTGTTTCAGTGCTGAGGTGATGTTGATCTGTGAGGATGTCGAGGTGTTGTTCAATGCGGGTACGGATACTTTCGTCGATGTTGCTATTTCTCCACTCGTTTGTAGCATGAAGTAGTTGCGTTTTGTTGTCTTTGATTTCATTCTCTGCCTTGTATATCTGATCACGAATCAGATCCTGGCGATATTTTATCGTGAAGGCTTGATTCCTTGCTGCTGGGTCGTGCGCTTTAATATTAGTATATTTTGGTAGCAGTCTTTCCTGTAGACATATATTATTAAATATGACCGAAAAAGTAAGATTAATAATTCTAACACGAATTTTCTCAATCTTTCGTACATTTCTTTTCACTGGTGGAGGTAAATCAAAAATCAATTCTTCAAAATTCATTTTTATTTCTAGTCTGACGCGACACGAGCGCGTTTCGTAAAACTTATTACATTTTCAAAGACTTTTAGTTTACAAATACACAACTGAATAGAACTTACGCATCTCCGATTTTATATCTACATTTGAGTGAGGTGGATGGGGTGAGGTGGCATTAATAGGGTATTAATTTCATCAACACAAGACAGAACAAGAGGTGGCATTAATAGGGTATTAATTTCATCAACACAAGACAGAACACGAAACACGTGACGCAAGTAACTTAAAGGGAGTAGGGAAAGAAAGCTAAGAACTTAATATAATATAATGTTCACCATCACCGTTTAAATATATAGAATAAAAGAATACACAAGGGGGAGGGGTATTAACACTTTACAAGGGGATCGTGCACAATCTAGTCTTCTGCTGAAGACTCTTGATCAAGAAGCTAGGTGCTGAGTCCGCGGTGCTTTCTTCGTTGGCCTCAAGACGTGTCCTCTGAGAACACCGAGCCTACCCTGGCCACAGGTCAGCCACAACACAGGTCCACTGGGGGGGCACCGTCGTGGAGGCCGTCAACCACACGTCCAGCAGGTCTGCTGGCAGGTACTGCGCCACCAAGGCTGGTACGGCCCACTCCACGAACGATAAAAGGGGTAAGCCCTAGACAGGAGTCTCGTGTGATATCACAAATCACCCTCCTGTCCTCAATACCCCAGTGGATTAATCGTCTCCAACAGTCGGTCCGGGTAAATCCTTTCACTGCCACTCCACTGGCAGGCTAAACACACCACAGTGTTTCTTCCGAGGGACGACGTCACACAACAGCTGCAGCAAACTTCACAATATGGAGACGGGCTGCCTCGGGTATACTGACTCCACTTCCATCACAGACATTGGTCCCAGGTCGGCTCTGTAAGCAGACACGTCATCAATAACAGGGACACTAAAACACCACACTTACAGGCTCAGACACAAAACACCTGACGTATCCAGTCCATAGATGGCGCTGTCGTCGGAGCACCACCTCACCAGAGGTCAGGAGCGGCGGTGTTGAGCGCTGAACCAGACTGGAAACTGGTCCTCGAGGCCAGTACACGCTCTGTCCTCACCAGGTGTCGTCGTCCGTTTGGCGGGGGTTTCGGGAGCTGACCCACAGATGGCGTGGTTGTCACTGCTCCCGGCTCGGACGCTGGATCCGGGTTCGTAACACCTCCCCACCAAAAAGAATTTGGTTTGGGGTTCTATAAAAAGAAACACAAACCAAATTAGTACGGCGACACAACTCCAGATGGACTTACTTATTCTATGAACTGGAGTGATGAGGTTGTCTTGTCCACAGAACTTTTCTACCGAGAAACTCTGGCACAAAGGGAGCTTGAAAATGGCAGGCGATGACCTGCCTGACGTACTCTTCCACACCTCCTCTGCGATGGCAAACAGGGACATCATCTCACACCTCTCGAGTAAGGATTGGTTTCGACCACGAATTTGGGGTGACTCGACGCTTCTTTATGTCGTGGCACCGATGATGGCTGATCACAGACGGCATTTCTGGTACCGGTCCGATGGTCCTTCAGGGAGACAGGAACCTGGAATACAGGGGTCTGATAATTCAGAGTGATAGCGACAGGGGGATAAGTCGATACTTACTGCATACGCCTCTACTAGGCTTACACCTAGTTTCCACAGGGCTGCTTGCACGTCGCAGATGGCATTCGCTCTGCCACCGTCAGGTCGACCAACGTTCCGTATAACACTGTGTTGAGGCTCAGCTGTCACGCGGGGCGTGTCAACCTGTCGGAAACAGTCACTCATATTATCACATGTCGTACCTCCTGTATATCTATTACCTCCCAGGTCCCTTCTTCAACTGCAACCCTTGCAGTACAAATCTCCAATCCCTGGGACCTCGTCACGATGTTCATGGGAGCCATCATTCGTCGGGTCGTCCACCGGTCCTCACCGAGAGCAAAAACGAGAACACATTCGAGAATCAAACAAAATACTGCTAGGAAACATTCGGTCATCTGAGGGATAAGCTTCCTGAACTTGTCATGTCCATAGCCAGCAACATCCACAAGCTTGGCTTGGACCGAAGAGGGCACTAGACCTTTTGAACACACCCCACATACTTCTGACGTCTGGGGAATCTCTGGCTGGTTCACTACATGCTGTAACTTGCCATACCGCAAGCACACATCCGCCTTCGCTCCAGACTCGTTTGTTATCCGTGGGTGCCTGCACACGAGGCCTCTCTTCTAGCTCAGGTACCTCTGCCTTCTTAACCTCATGTTTCCTTGTCGAGAGACGAATTAGAAGTCTCTGCTAGAATATCATCGATCTGCGGGTGAGAGGATAAATTAAATATGTTCAAATCCGGGTCTGTCTTTACCTGGACATTACCATTGCCTGTAGACACCTCTGACTGTACTGTTCTGGCTGACTCGTCCGCTATCTTGGGATGATTGTTGCTCCAATCGGTCACCAAGTCGTTGGCTAGTACCACGTCAATCCCAGCCACAGGGAGGGTATCGACTACTGCCAACACACATGTGCCGCTGAAATAAGGCGAGTCAAAAGATGTACTGGCACTAAGGGGGCGATATACTGCGTCCTAAGGACACCCAACTAGGACAACCTTTTGTCGCCCATCCACACTACTCCCTCGGGTAACGAGCTCTTCACGATCAGGGACTGGGCTGCTCCACTATCTCTGAGCACTACAATTGATCTACCAGTATGATCACTCGTTACATACCCGGTTGAAGTGTGAGGGGCCAACAAACTTGGTCCTTCCTGCGTCGTCGTAGACTGGTTTCCTACTGGTGGTGTAAACACAGCTCATCATCATCACCTCCCTTCGTGCGCTGTCACCTCTTCTTCCCTCGGCACCTAGCAGCTATATGCCCTTTCTGCCCACAAGTCCAGCACACCATATTCCTCCTCGGGCTCCGGTGTTTCGGACTGCTAGGACTTGTTTCTTCGAGGGCTACTTGGGGGCGTCTTCTTAGCACTTTGTGGGACGGGTCTTTCTTCTTCATCATCGAGGTCTGTCGAACCGGCGCTGGTAATTCCTTGGGACGTACTTAGCAGACGGCCTATGAGTGAATCGGATGTACTCTTCAGCCATGGTGGCTGCTGCACTCAAGGTCTCTACCTGCTGTTCCTCTAAGTACGTCTTGAGGTCTCCGGACAAACAATCCTTGAAGTCCTCGAGTAGAATCAGCTGCTCGAGGTCTTCCCTGGTCTCCACCTTCGAGAGGCGCACCATTCCTGGAAAAGTCGCTCATTGATTGTAGCGAATTCGGTAAAAGTGTGCTCTGAGGTCTTCTTCAGGTTTCTAAATTTCTGCCTGTACGCCTCAGGTACCAATTGGTACGCCATGAGCACCACCTTCTTCACCTTGTCATAATCGCTGGAGTCGTCAAGGGATAACGTAGAGTAGGCGATTTGGGCCTTCCAGTCAAGACTGACTGTATCATGATGGCCCAATTCTCCCTTGGCCACTCCAAAGAGGCAGCGACTTTCTCGAAGGCTGCAAAGAATTTTGACACTTCTTCTCATGGAATATGGGGACCATTTTGATGTTGCGTACCGGATCGAAGCTACTGGTGTCCGTTGGTTGCCTCCGACCACCACCTAATCGCAAAACCTCTAGTTCATGTGGTCTCTCTCGTTCCTCTTTGTCCTGTCGTTCTTGCCTGTCTCGTTCTTCTCTCTCTCTTTCTCGTTCTTCCCTCTCTCGTCTCTCTTCTCTTTCTCGCTCTTCTCTTTCTCGTTTCTCTTCTCTTTCTCTCTCTTCTTTTTCTCTGTCTCGTTCTTCTCTTTCTTCGTTTCTCTTCTCTCTCTCTCTCTGCTTTCCTTTCTTCTAATGCTAAACGTCTCATCTCTAAATTCTTTATCTTGTCTCTCTCGTTTCTCTTCTCTTTCTAATTCTAAAACGCCTCATCGCCAATTCTTTTTTCTTTCATCTCCCTTTCTTTATCTTTTAATTCTCGTTCCATTTCTAACTTCTTCCATTCAATTTCCCGCTTAATTTCCAGGGCACGCATCTTGACTGTTAGGAAGCTGATATTAAGCTCAGACCTGCATCACTGTCAACGTCACTGCCCTTATCTTCCTTTTCCGTGGAAGCTATGTCTGCACTTTCCTTTGTACTAGGAGTCTCGCCTTCCTGTTTCTCTTCTGCCTTCAGGTGCCGGTGTACCTTGGACAAGATCGCCACAGACGGGAATCACTGGCACGGATCTTTATCTCCAGGTAGGCGCTCACTAGTACAAGCTCTGGTTTAATCAGATATTTTAATCTGGCAAGACAATCTTCTCTGTTCAGAAAAGCCTGACCCTCGTCAAGATCATCGATGGTAGCTTTGTCTGCCATTGTCACAGATGGAACACTTAGCACTTAACACACTGCTTACACGTTAGCACTTAACACACCGAGCACTGTTCTACGCCAATATTGCACTTTATCGCACCAAACACTGCACTTGCCAATATTGCACGTAATCACTCCGGGCACCACACTACCCAATATTGCACTGGGTCCAAGCGAACACTTCGCTCTACAATATTGCACCGAATCACTGAGCACCGCACTAGTCAATATTGCCTTAATCGCTTTAATCACAGCGAGCATCGCACTTAGTCACTCTGAGCACCGCACAGGACGTATAACGTCACAATCGTCACACAGGGGGAATAGTTTTACAGGGATTACGCCACTTCACCACCCCTGTCAAACATACTTAACAAGGGGACGGATCCCGCTGGGGATGCCACTTATGTTACGGCCCTCTCGGGACGCAACGGGGTTCTCACTCTGATGTTGTTAGAGGAAGATATATGTATCCGTTCCCAAGCCAGTAGTGGCTATCAAGGGATGAGATCCGTGACGCAAGTAACTTATTCAGGAAGCCATCTCTTGTAGACATATATTATTAAATATGACCGAAAAAGTAAGATTAATAATTCTAACACGAATTTTCTCAATCTTTCGTACATTTCTTTTCACTGTTGGAGGTAAATCAAAAATCAATTCTCCAAAATTCATTTTTATTTCTAGTCTGACGCGACACGAGCGCGTTTCGTAAAACTTATTACATTTTCAAAGACTTTAGTTTACAAATACACAACTGAATAGAACTTACGTATCTCCGATTTTATATCTACATTTGAGTGAGGTGGATGGGGTGAGGTGGCATTAATAGGGTATTAATTTCATCAACACAAGACAGAACAAGAGGTGGCATTAATAGGGTATTAATTTCATCAACACAAGACAGAACACGAAACAATGGGTATTGAATAGAAGTGTTTGTAGAAAGCCTATTGGTCCATATTTCTTGATGCTTCTATATTGGAGCGGAGTCTTGAGGTGGGTAGAATATAGTTGTGCATTAATTGGCTGTTGATTGCTGGTGTTGACTTCTTGATGTGTAGTGCCTCGCAAACGTCAAGCCGCCTGCTATCGCTGTATCTATCGATGATTTCTGTGTTGTTTACTAGGATTTCTCTGGCGATGGTTTGGTTGTGGGAAGAGATTATATGTTCCTTAATGGAGCCCTGTTGCTTATGCATCGTTAAACGCCTAGAAAGAGATGTTGTTGTCTTGCCTATATACTGGGTTTTTTGGAGCTTACAGTCCCCAAGAGGGCATTTGAAGGCATAGACGACGTTAGTCTCTTTTAAAGCGTTCTGTTTTGTGTCTGGAGAGTTTCTCATGAGTAGGCTGGCCGTTTTTCTGGTTTTATAGTAAATCGTCAGTTGTATCCTCTGATTTTTGTCTGTAGGGATAACGTTTCTATTAACAATATCTTTCAGGACCCTTTCCTCCGTTTTATGAGCTGTGGAAAAGAAGTTCCTGTAAAATAGTCTAATAGGGGGTATAGGTGTTGTGTTAGTTGTCTCTTCAGAGGTTGCATGGCGTTTCACTTTCCTTCTTATGATGTCTTCGACGAAACCATTGGAGAAGCCGTTGTTGACTAGGACCTGCCTTACCCTACAGAGTTCTTCGTCGACTTGCTTCCATTCTGAGCTGTGGCTGAGAGCACGGTCGACATATGCGTTAACAACACTCCTCTTGTACCTGTCTGGGCAGTCGCTGTTGGCATTTAGGCACATTCCTATGTTCGTTTCCTTAGTGTAGACTGCAGTGTGGAAACCTCCGCTCTTTTCCATGACTGTTACATCTAGAAAGGGCAGCTTCCCATCCTTTTCCATCTCGTAAGTGAAACGCAGCACGGAACTCTGCTCAAATGCCTCCTTCAGCTCCTGCAGATGTCTGACATCAGGTACCTGTGTAAAAATGTCGTCAACATACCTGCAGTATATGGCCGGTTTCAAGTTCATGTCGACTAAGACTTTTTGCTCGATGGTACCCATGTAGAAGTTTGCAAACAGGACACCTAGGGGAGAACCCATGGCGACCCCATCTACTTGCTTATACATGTGCCCATCCGGGCTCAAGAAGGGTGCCTCTTTAGTACAAGCTTGGAGTAGTTTCCTCAGAATATTTTCTGGTATGTCAAGAGGAGTACAGGCTGGATCACGATACACTCTGTCGGCTATCATCCCGATTGTCTCGTCCACAGGTACGTTGGTAAACAGCGATTCTACGTCCAACGAGGCTCTTATCCCTGTGGCCCGTGTGCCCCGCAGTAAGTCAACAAATTCCTTTGGAGACTTCAGGCTGAAGGCGCAAGGAACATAAGGAGTCAGCAGGCCGTTGAGTCGCTTCGCCAGTCTGTACGTGGGTGTGGGTATCTGGCTAATGATTGGCCGAAGTGGGTTTCCAGGCTTGTGTGTCTTGACATTTCCATACGCATATCCAGGTTTATATTCCCCAATGATCTTTGGCAGGTGGAGTCCGGATTTCTTGGCGTTCACAGTTTCGATCAGTTTGTTGACCTTTGCTTTTAATTCGGCTGTAGTGTCCTTCGTTACCCTTTGGAACTTAGTTTGGTCAGAGAGTATGATGTTCATTTTCGCCAGATATTCGTCTTTTTTAAGAATGACATATATTGGCGACTTGTCACCTCTCCTGACAACTATCTCCTTGTTCTCACGAAGGCTTTTAGCTGCCGCTTTGAGCTCGGGGGACAGTATGGTGCTTCTGTAATTGCCTCGATTCTTTCCTCCTTCTGCAATAAGTTCTGCTTGTAAGGTATCTTTGGTAGTGACCTTCTTTTGTGTCTCGAGGTCGAATATGTCGTCCAACAGAATTTCCAACTCTACTTTCCGGGCCATCTCACTCGGTCTGGACATAACATGACAGTTTATGCCCAGATTTAGGAGAGTGACTTGGTCCTCAGTGAGGTTAATTCCTGCAAGGTTCAGGAAGCCATCTCTTGGTCGTGGAATTGCCATAGGTCCTCCATATAATGTTGTTAGTTTCTTGATAATCCTTGTTTCAGTGCTGAGGTGATGTTGGTCTGTGAGGATGTCGAGGTGTTGTTCAATGCGGGTACGGATACTTTCGTCGATGTTGCTATTTCTCCACTCGTTTGTAGCATGAAGTAGTTGCGTTTTGTTGTCTTTGATTTCATTCTCTGCCTTGTATATCTGATCACGAATCAGATCCTGGCGATATTTTATCGTGAAGGCTTGATTCCTTGCTGCTGGGTCGTGCGCTTTAATATTAGTATATTTTGGTAGCAGTCTTTCCTGTAGACATATATTATTAAATATGACCGAAAAAGTAAGATTAATAATTCTAACACGAATTTTCTCAATCTTTCGTACATTTCTTTTCACTGTTGGAGGTAAATCAAAAATCAATTCTCCAAAATTCATTTTTATTTCTAGTCTGACGCGACACGAGCGCGTTTCGTAAAACTTATTACATTTTCAAAGACTTTAGTTTACAAATACACAACTGAATAGAACTTACGTATCTCCGATTTTATATCTACATTTGAGTGAGGTGGATGGGGTGAGGTGGCATTAATAGGGTATTAATTTCATCAACACAAGACAGAACAAGAGGTGGCATTAATAGGGTATTAATTTCATCAACACAAGACAGAACACGAAACAATGGGTATTGAATAGAAGTGTTTGTAGAAAGCCTATTGGTCCATATTTCTTGATGCTTCTATATTGGAGCGGAGTCTTGAGGTGGGTAGAATATAGTTGTGCATTAATTGGCTGTTGATTGCTGGTGTTGACTTCTTGATGTGTAGTGCCTCGCAAACGTCAAGCCGCCTGCTATCGCTGTATCTATCGATGATTTCTGTGTTGTTTACTAGGATTTCTCTGGCGATGGTTTGGTTGTGGGAAGAGATTATATGTTCCTTAATGGAGCCCTGTTGCTTATGCATCGTTAAACGCCTAGAAAGAGATGTTGTTGTCTTGCCTATATACTGGGTTTTTTGGAGCTTACAGTCCCCAAGAGGGCATTTGAAGGCATAGACGACGTTAGTCTCTTTTAAAGCGTTCTGTTTTGTGTCTGGAGAGTTTCTCATGAGTAGGCTGGCCGTTTTTCTGGTTTTATAGTAAATCGTCAGTTGTATCCTCTGATTTTTGTCTGTAGGGATAACGTTTCTATTAACAATATCTTTCAGGACCCTTTCCTCCGTTTTATGAGCTGTGGAAAAGAAGTTCCTGTAAAATAGTCTAATAGGGGGTATAGGTGTTGTGTTAGTTGTCTCTTCAGAGGTTGCATGGCGTTTCACTTTCCTTCTTATGATGTCTTCGACGAAACCATTGGAGAAGCCGTTGTTGACTAGGACCTGCCTTACCCTACAGAGTTCTTCGTCGACTTGCTTCCATTCTGAGCTGTGGCTGAGAGCACGGTCGACATATGCGTTAACAACACTCCTCTTGTACCTGTCTGGGCAGTCGCTGTTGGCATTTAGGCACATTCCTATGTTCGTTTCCTTAGTGTAGACTGCAGTGTGGAAACCTCCGCTCTTTTCCATGACTGTTACATCTAGAAAGGGCAGCTTCCCATCCTTTTCCATCTCGTAAGTGAAACGCAGCACGGAACTCTGCTCAAATGCCTCCTTCAGCTCCTGCAGATGTCTGACATCAGGTACCTGTGTAAAAATGTCGTCAACATACCTGCAGTATATGGCCGGTTTCAAGTTCATGTCGACTAAGACTTTTTGCTCGATGGTACCCATGTAGAAGTTTGCAAACAGGACACCTAGGGGAGAACCCATGGCGACCCCATCTACTTGCTTATACATGTGCCCATCCGGGCTCAAGAAGGGTGCCTCTTTAGTACAAGCTTGGAGTAGTTTCCTCAGAATATTTTCTGGTATGTCAAGAGGAGTACAGGCTGGATCACGATACACTCTGTCGGCTATCATCCCGATTGTCTCGTCCACAGGTACGTTGGTAAACAGCGATTCTACGTCCAACGAGGCTCTTATCCCTGTGGCCCGTGTGCCCCGCAGTAAGTCAACAAATTCCTTTGGAGACTTCAGGCTGAAGGCGCAAGGAACATAAGGAGTCAGCAGGCCGTTGAGTCGCTTCGCCAGTCTGTACGTGGGTGTGGGTATCTGGCTAATGATTGGCCGAAGTGGGTTTCCAGGCTTGTGTGTCTTGACATTTCCATACGCATATCCAGGTTTATATTCCCCAATGATCTTTGGCAGGTGGAGTCCGGATTTCTTGGCGTTCACAGTTTCGATCAGTTTGTTGACCTTTGCTTTTAATTCGGCTGTAGTGTCCTTCGTTACCCTTTGGAACTTAGTTTGGTCAGAGAGTATGATGTTCATTTTCGCCAGATATTCGTCTTTTTTAAGAATGACATATATTGGCGACTTGTCACCTCTCCTGACAACTATCTCCTTGTTCTCACGAAGGCTTTTAGCTGCCGCTTTGAGCTCGGGGGACAGTATGGTGCTTCTGTAATTGCCTCGATTCTTTCCTCCTTCTGCAATAAGTTCTGCTTGTAAGGTATCTTTGGTAGTGACCTTTTGTGTCTCGAGGTCGAATATGTCGTCCAACAGAATTTCCAACTCTACTTTCCGGGCCATCTCACTCGGTCTGGACATAACATGACAGTTTATGCCCAGATTTAGGAGAGTGACTTGGTCCTCAGTGAGGTTAATTCCTGCAAGGTTCAGGAAGCCATCTCTTGGTCGTGGAATTGCCATAGGTCCTCCATATAATGTTGTTAGTTTCTTGATAATCCTTGTTTCAGTGCTGAGGTGATGTTGGTCTGTGAGGATGTCGAGGTGTTGTTCAATGCGGGTACGGATACTTTCGTCGATGTTGCTATTTCTCCACTCGTTTGTAGCATGAAGTAGTTGCGTTTTGTTGTCTTTGATTTCATTCTCTGCCTTGTATATCTGATCACGAATCAGATCCTGGCGATATTTTATCGTGAAGGCTTGATTCCTTGCTGCTGGGTCGTGCGCTTTAATATTAGTATATTTTGGTAGCAGTCTTTCCTGTAGACATATATTATTAAATATGACCGAAAAAGTAAGATTAATAATTCTAACACGAATTTTCTCAATCTTTCGTACATTTCTTTTCACTGTTGGAGGTAAATCAAAAATCAATTCTCCAAAATTCATTTTTATTTCTAGTCTGACGCGACACGAGCGCGTTTCGTAAAACTTATTACATTTTCAAAGACTTTAGTTTACAAATACACAACTGAATAGAACTTACGTATCTCCGATTTTATATCTACATTTGAGTGAGGTGGATGGGGTGAGGTGGCATTAATAGGGTATTAATTTCATCAACACAAGACAGAACAAGAGGTGGCATTAATAGGGTATTAATTTCATCAACACAAGACAGAACACGAAACAATGGGTATTGAATAGAAGTGTTTGTAGAAAGCCTATTGGTCCATATTTCTTGATGCTTCTATATTGGAGCGGAGTCTTGAGGTGGGTAGAATATAGTTGTGCATTAATTGGCTGTTGATTGCTGGTGTTGACTTCTTGATGTGTAGTGCCTCGCAAACGTCAAGCCGCCTGCTATCGCTGTATCTATCGATGATTTCTGTGTTGTTTACTAGGATTTCTCTGGCGATGGTTTGGTTGTGGGAAGAGATTATATGTTCCTTAATGGAGCCCTGTTGCTTATGCATCGTTAAACGCCTAGAAAGAGATGTTGTTGTCTTGCCTATATACTGGGTTTTTTGGAGCTTACAGTCCCCAAGAGGGCATTTGAAGGCATAGACGACGTTAGTCTCTTTTAAAGCGTTCTGTTTTGTGTCTGGAGAGTTTCTCATGAGTAGGCTGGCCGTTTTTCTGGTTTTATAGTAAATCGTCAGTTGTATCCTCTGATTTTTGTCTGTAGGGATAACGTTTCTATTAACAATATCTTTCAGGACCCTTTCCTCCGTTTTATGAGCTGTGGAAAAGAAGTTCCTGTAAAATAGTCTAATAGGGGGTATAGGTGTTGTGTTAGTTGTCTCTTCAGAGGTTGCATGGCGTTTCACTTTCCTTCTTATGATGTCTTCGACGAAACCATTGGAGAAGCCGTTGTTGACTAGGACCTGCCTTACCCTACAGAGTTCTTCGTCGACTTGCTTCCATTCTGAGCTGTGGCTGAGAGCACGGTCGACATATGCGTTAACAACACTCCTCTTGTACCTGTCTGGGCAGTCGCTGTTGGCATTTAGGCACATTCCTATGTTCGTTTCCTTAGTGTAGACTGCAGTGTGGAAACCTCCGCTCTTTTCCATGACTGTTACATCTAGAAAGGGCAGCTTCCCATCCTTTTCCATCTCGTAAGTGAAACGCAGCACGGAACTCTGCTCAAATGCCTCCTTCAGCTCCTGCAGATGTCTGACATCAGGTACCTGTGTAAAAATGTCGTCAACATACCTGCAGTATATGGCCGGTTTCAAGTTCATGTCGACTAAGACTTTTTGCTCGATGGTACCCATGTAGAAGTTTGCAAACAGGACACCTAGGGGAGAACCCATGGCGACCCCATCTACTTGCTTATACATGTGCCCATCCGGGCTCAAGAAGGGTGCCTCTTTAGTACAAGCTTGGAGTAGTTTCCTCAGAATATTTTCTGGTATGTCAAGAGGAGTACAGGCTGGATCACGATACACTCTGTCGGCTATCATCCCGATTGTCTCGTCCACAGGTACGTTGGTAAACAGCGATTCTACGTCCAACGAGGCTCTTATCCCTGTGGCCCGTGTGCCCCGCAGTAAGTCAACAAATTCCTTTGGAGACTTCAGGCTGAAGGCGCAAGGAACATAAGGAGTCAGCAGGCCGTTGAGTCGCTTCGCCAGTCTGTACGTGGGTGTGGGTATCTGGCTAATGATTGGCCGAAGTGGGTTTCCAGGCTTGTGTGTCTTGACATTTCCATACGCATATCCAGGTTTATATTCCCCAATGATCTTTGGCAGGTGGAGTCCGGATTTCTTGGCGTTCACAGTTTCGATCAGTTTGTTGACCTTTGCTTTTAATTCGGCTGTAGTGTCCTTCGTTACCCTTTGGAACTTAGTTTGGTCAGAGAGTATGATGTTCATTTTCGCCAGATATTCGTCTTTTTTAAGAATGACATATATTGGCGACTTGTCACCTCTCCTGACAACTATCTCCTTGTTCTCACGAAGGCTTTTAGCTGCCGCTTTGAGCTCGGGGGACAGTATGGTGCTTCTGTAATTGCCTCGATTCTTTCCTCCTTCTGCAATAAGTTCTGCTTGTAAGGTATCTTTGGTAGTGACCTTCTTTTGTGTCTCGAGGTCGAATATGTCGTCCAACAGAATTTCCAACTCTACTTTCCGGGCCATCTCACTCGGTCTGGACATAACATGACAGTTTATGCCCAGATTTAGGAGAGTGACTTGGTCCTCAGTGAGGTTAATTCCTGCAAGGTTCAGGAAGCCATCTCTTGGTCGTGGAATTGCCATAGGTCCTCCATATAATGTTGTTAGTTTCTTGATAATCCTTGTTTCAGTGCTGAGGTGATGTTGGTCTGTGAGGATGTCGAGGTGTTGTTCAATGCGGGTACGGATACTTTCGTCGATGTTGCTATTTCTCCACTCGTTTGTAGCATGAAGTAGTTGCGTTTTGTTGTCTTTGATTTCATTCTCTGCCTTGTATATCTGATCACGAATCAGATCCTGGCGATATTTTATCGTGAAGGCTTGATTCCTTGCTGCTGGGTCGTGCGCTTTAATATTAGTATATTTTGGTAGCAGTCTTTCCTGTAGACATATATTATTAAATATGACCGAAAAAGTAAGATTAATAATTCTAACACGAATTTTCTCAATCTTTCGTACATTTCTTTTCACTGTTGGAGGTAAATCAAAAATCAATTCTCCAAAATTCATTTTTATTTCTAGTCTGACGCGACACGAGCGCGTTTCGTAAAACTTATTACATTTTCAAAGACTTTAGTTTACAAATACACAACTGAATAGAACTTACGTATCTCCGATTTTATATCTACATTTGAGTGAGGTGGATGGGGTGAGGTGGCATTAATAGGGTATTAATTTCATCAACACAAGACAGAACAAGAGGTGGCATTAATAGGGTATTAATTTCATCAACACAAGACAGAACACGAAACAATGGGTATTGAATAGAAGTGTTTGTAGAAAGCCTATTGGTCCATATTTCTTGATGCTTCTATATTGGAGCGGAGTCTTGAGGTGGGTAGAATATAGTTGTGCATTAATTGGCTGTTGATTGCTGGTGTTGACTTCTTGATGTGTAGTGCCTCGCAAACGTCAAGCCGCCTGCTATCGCTGTATCTATCGATGATTTCTGTGTTGTTTACTAGGATTTCTCTGGCGATGGTTTGGTTGTGGGAAGAGATTATATGTTCCTTAATGGAGCCCTGTTGCTTATGCATCGTTAAACGCCTAGAAAGAGATGTTGTTGTCTTGCCTATATACTGGGTTTTTTGGAGCTTACAGTCCCCAAGAGGGCATTTGAAGGCATAGACGACGTTAGTCTCTTTTAAAGCGTTCTGTTTTGTGTCTGGAGAGTTTCTCATGAGTAGGCTGGCCGTTTTTCTGGTTTTATAGTAAATCGTCAGTTGTATCCTCTGATTTTTGTCTGTAGGGATAACGTTTCTATTAACAATATCTTTCAGGACCCTTTCCTCCGTTTTATGAGCTGTGGAAAAGAAGTTCCTGTAAAATAGTCTAATAGGGGGTATAGGTGTTGTGTTAGTTGTCTCTTCAGAGGTTGCATGGCGTTTCACTTTCCTTCTTATGATGTCTTCGACGAAACCATTGGAGAAGCCGTTGTTGACTAGGACCTGCCTTACCCTACAGAGTTCTTCGTCGACTTGCTTCCATTCTGAGCTGTGGCTGAGAGCACGGTCGACATATGCGTTAACAACACTCCTCTTGTACCTGTCTGGGCAGTCGCTGTTGGCATTTAGGCACATTCCTATGTTCGTTTCCTTAGTGTAGACTGCAGTGTGGAAACCTCCGCTCTTTTCCATGACTGTTACATCTAGAAAGGGCAGCTTCCCATCCTTTTCCATCTCGTAAGTGAAACGCAGCACGGAACTCTGCTCAAATGCCTCCTTCAGCTCCTGCAGATGTCTGACATCAGGTACCTGTGTAAAAATGTCGTCAACATACCTGCAGTATATGGCCGGTTTCAAGTTCATGTCGACTAAGACTTTTTGCTCGATGGTACCCATGTAGAAGTTTGCAAACAGGACACCTAGGGGAGAACCCATGGCGACCCCATCTACTTGCTTATACATGTGCCCATCCGGGCTCAAGAAGGGTGCCTCTTTAGTACAAGCTTGGAGTAGTTTCCTCAGAATATTTTCTGGTATGTCAAGAGGAGTACAGGCTGGATCACGATACACTCTGTCGGCTATCATCCCGATTGTCTCGTCCACAGGTACGTTGGTAAACAGCGATTCTACGTCCAACGAGGCTCTTATCCCTGTGGCCCGTGTGCCCCGCAGTAAGTCAACAAATTCCTTTGGAGACTTCAGGCTGAAGGCGCAAGGAACATAAGGAGTCAGCAGGCCGTTGAGTCGCTTCGCCAGTCTGTACGTGGGTGTGGGTATCTGGCTAATGATTGGCCGAAGTGGGTTTCCAGGCTTGTGTGTCTTGACATTTCCATACGCATATCCAGGTTTATATTCCCCAATGATCTTTGGCAGGTGGAGTCCGGATTTCTTGGCGTTCACAGTTTCGATCAGTTTGTTGACCTTTGCTTTTAATTCGGCTGTAGTGTCCTTCGTTACCCTTTGGAACTTAGTTTGGTCAGAGAGTATGATGTTCATTTTCGCCAGATATTCGTCTTTTTTAAGAATGACATATATTGGCGACTTGTCACCTCTCCTGACAACTATCTCCTTGTTCTCACGAAGGCTTTTAGCTGCCGCTTTGAGCTCGGGGGACAGTATGGTGCTTCTGTAATTGCCTCGATTCTTTCCTCCTTCTGCAATAAGTTCTGCTTGTAAGGTATCTTTGGTAGTGACCTTCTTTTGTGTCTCGAGGTCGAATATGTCGTCCAACAGAATTTCCAACTCTACTTTCCGGGCCATCTCACTCGGTCTGGACATAACATGACAGTTTATGCCCAGATTTAGGAGAGTGACTTGGTCCTCAGTGAGGTTAATTCCTGCAAGGTTCAGGAAGCCATCTCTTGGTCGTGGAATTGCCATAGGTCCTCCATATAATGTTGTTAGTTTCTTGATAATCCTTGTTTCAGTGCTGAGGTGATGTTGGTCTGTGAGGATGTCGAGGTGTTGTTCAATGCGGGTACGGATACTTTCGTCGATGTTGCTATTTCTCCACTCGTTTGTAGCATGAAGTAGTTGCGTTTTGTTGTCTTTGATTTCATTCTCTGCCTTGTATATCTGATCACGAATCAGATCCTGGCGATATTTTATCGTGAAGGCTTGATTCCTTGCTGCTGGGTCGTGCGCTTTAATATTAGTATATTTTGGTAGCAGTCTTTCCTGTAGACATATATTATTAAATATGACCGAAAAAGTAAGATTAATAATTCTAACACGAATTTTCTCAATCTTTCGTACATTTCTTTTCACTGTTGGAGGTAAATCAAAAATCAATTCTCCAAAATTCATTTTTATTTCTAGTCTGACGCGACACGAGCGCGTTTCGTAAAACTTATTACATTTTCAAAGACTTTAGTTTACAAATACACAACTGAATAGAACTTACGTATCTCCGATTTTATATCTACATTTGAGTGAGGTGGATGGGGTGAGGTGGCATTAATAGGGTATTAATTTCATCAACACAAGACAGAACAAGAGGTGGCATTAATAGGGTATTAATTTCATCAACACAAGACAGAACACGAAACAATGGGTATTGAATAGAAGTGTTTGTAGAAAGCCTATTGGTCCATATTTCTTGATGCTTCTATATTGGAGCGGAGTCTTGAGGTGGGTAGAATATAGTTGTGCATTAATTGGCTGTTGATTGCTGGTGTTGACTTCTTGATGTGTAGTGCCTCGCAAACGTCAAGCCGCCTGCTATCGCTGTATCTATCGATGATTTCTGTGTTGTTTACTAGGATTTCTCTGGCGATGGTTTGGTTGTGGGAAGAGATTATATGTTCCTTAATGGAGCCCTGTTGCTTATGCATCGTTAAACGCCTAGAAAGAGATGTTGTTGTCTTGCCTATATACTGGGTTTTTTGGAGCTTACAGTCCCCAAGAGGGCATTTGAAGGCATAGACGACGTTAGTCTCTTTTAAAGCGTTCTGTTTTGTGTCTGGAGAGTTTCTCATGAGTAGGCTGGCCGTTTTTCTGGTTTTATAGTAAATCGTCAGTTGTATCCTCTGATTTTTGTCTGTAGGGATAACGTTTCTATTAACAATATCTTTCAGGACCCTTTCCTCCGTTTTATGAGCTGTGGAAAAGAAGTTCCTGTAAAATAGTCTAATAGGGGGTATAGGTGTTGTGTTAGTTGTCTCTTCAGAGGTTGCATGGCGTTTCACTTTCCTTCTTATGATGTCTTCGACGAAACCATTGGAGAAGCCGTTGTTGACTAGGACCTGCCTTACCCTACAGAGTTCTTCGTCGACTTGCTTCCATTCTGAGCTGTGGCTGAGAGCACGGTCGACATATGCGTTAACAACACTCCTCTTGTACCTGTCTGGGCAGTCGCTGTTGGCATTTAGGCACATTCCTATGTTCGTTTCCTTAGTGTAGACTGCAGTGTGGAAACCTCCGCTCTTTTCCATGACTGTTACATCTAGAAAGGGCAGCTTCCCATCCTTTTCCATCTCGTAAGTGAAACGCAGCACGGAACTCTGCTCAAATGCCTCCTTCAGCTCCTGCAGATGTCTGACATCAGGTACCTGTGTAAAAATGTCGTCAACATACCTGCAGTATATGGCCGGTTTCAAGTTCATGTCGACTAAGACTTTTTGCTCGATGGTACCCATGTAGAAGTTTGCAAACAGGACACCTAGGGGAGAACCCATGGCGACCCCATCTACTTGCTTATACATGTGCCCATCCGGGCTCAAGAAGGGTGCCTCTTTAGTACAAGCTTGGAGTAGTTTCCTCAGAATATTTTCTGGTATGTCAAGAGGAGTACAGGCTGGATCACGATACACTCTGTCGGCTATCATCCCGATTGTCTCGTCCACAGGTACGTTGGTAAACAGCGATTCTACGTCCAACGAGGCTCTTATCCCTGTGGCCCGTGTGCCCCGCAGTAAGTCAACAAATTCCTTTGGAGACTTCAGGCTGAAGGCGCAAGGAACATAAGGAGTCAGCAGGCCGTTGAGTCGCTTCGCCAGTCTGTACGTGGGTGTGGGTATCTGGCTAATGATTGGCCGAAGTGGGTTTCCAGGCTTGTGTGTCTTGACATTTCCATACGCATATCCAGGTTTATATTCCCCAATGATCTTTGGCAGGTGGAGTCCGGATTTCTTGGCGTTCACAGTTTCGATCAGTTTGTTGACCTTTGCTTTTAATTCGGCTGTAGTGTCCTTCGTTACCCTTTGGAACTTAGTTTGGTCAGAGAGTATGATGTTCATTTTCGCCAGATATTCGTCTTTTTTAAGAATGACATATATTGGCGACTTGTCACCTCTCCTGACAACTATCTCCTTGTTCTCACGAAGGCTTTTAGCTGCCGCTTTGAGCTCGGGGGACAGTATGGTGCTTCTGTAATTGCCTCGATTCTTTCCTCCTTCTGCAATAAGTTCTGCTTGTAAGGTATCTTTGGTAGTGACCTTCTTTTGTGTCTCGAGGTCGAATATGTCGTCCAACAGAATTTCCAACTCTACTTTCCGGGCCATCTCACTCGGTCTGGACATAACATGACAGTTTATGCCCAGATTTAGGAGAGTGACTTGGTCCTCAGTGAGGTTAATTCCTGCAAGGTTCAGGAAGCCATCTCTTGGTCGTGGAATTGCCATAGGTCCTCCATATAATGTTGTTAGTTTCTTGATAATCCTTGTTTCAGTGCTGAGGTGATGTTGGTCTGTGAGGATGTCGAGGTGTTGTTCAATGCGGGTACGGATACTTTCGTCGATGTTGCTATTTCTCCACTCGTTTGTAGCATGAAGTAGTTGCGTTTTGTTGTCTTTGATTTCATTCTCTGCCTTGTATATCTGATCACGAATCAGATCCTGGCGATATTTTATCGTGAAGGCTTGATTCCTTGCTGCTGGGTCGTGCGCTTTAATATTAGTATATTTTGGTAGCAGTCTTTCCTGTAGACATATATTATTAAATATGACCGAAAAAGTAAGATTAATAATTCTAACACGAATTTTCTCAATCTTTCGTACATTTCTTTTCACTGTTGGAGGTAAATCAAAAATCAATTCTCCAAAATTCATTTTTATTTCTAGTCTGACGCGACACGAGCGCGTTTCGTAAAACTTATTACATTTTCAAAGACTTTAGTTTACAAATACACAACTGAATAGAACTTACGCATCTCCGATTTTATATCTACATTTGAGTGAGGTGGATGGGGTGAGGTGGCATTAATAGGGTATTAATTTCATCAACACAAGACAGAACAAGAGGTGGCATTAATAGGGTATTAATTTCATCAACACAAGACAGAACACGAAACAATGGGTATTGAATAGAAGTGTTTGTAGAAAGCCTATTGGTCCATATTTCTTGATGCTTCTATATTGGAGCGGAGTCTTGAGGTGGGTAGAATATAGTTGTGCATTAATTGGCTGTTGATTGCTGGTGTTGACTTCTTGATGTGTAGTGCCTCGCAAACGTCAAGCCGCCTGCTATCGCTGTATCTATCGATGATTTCTGTGTTGTTTACTAGGATTTCTCTGGCGATGGTTTGGTTGTGGGAAGAGATTATATGTTCCTTAATGGAGCCCTGTTGCTTATGCATCGTTAAACGCCTAGAAAGAGATGTTGTTGTCTTGCCTATATACTGGGTTTTTTGGAGCTTACAGTCCCCAAGAGGGCATTTGAAGGCATAGACGACGTTAGTCTCTTTTAAAGCGTTCTGTTTTGTGTCTGGAGAGTTTCTCATGAGTAGGCTGGCCGTTTTTCTGGTTTTATAGTAAATCGTCAGTTGTATCCTCTGATTTTTGTCTGTAGGGATAACGTTTCTATTAACAATATCTTTCAGGACCCTTTCCTCCGTTTTATGAGCTGTGGAAAAGAAGTTCCTGTAAAATAGTCTAATAGGGGGTATAGGTGTTGTGTTAGTTGTCTCTTCAGAGGTTGCATGGCGTTTCACTTTCCTTCTTATGATGTCTTCGACGAAACCATTGGAGAAGCCGTTGTTGACTAGGACCTGCCTTACCCTACAGAGTTCTTCGTCGACTTGCTTCCATTCTGAGCTGTGGCTGAGAGCACGGTCGACATATGCGTTAACAACACTCCTCTTGTACCTGTCTGGGCAGTCGCTGTTGGCATTTAGGCACATTCCTATGTTCGTTTCCTTAGTGTAGACTGCAGTGTGGAAACCTCCGCTCTTTTCCATGACTGTTACATCTAGAAAGGGCAGCTTCCCATCCTTTTCCATCTCGTAAGTGAAACGCAGCACGGAACTCTGCTCAAATGCCTCCTTCAGCTCCTGCAGATGTCTGACATCAGGTACCTGTGTAAAAATGTCGTCAACATACCTGCAGTATATGGCCGGTTTCAAGTTCATGTCGACTAAGACTTTTTGCTCGATGGTACCCATGTAGAAGTTTGCAAACAGGACACCTAGGGGAGAACCCATGGCGACCCCATCTACTTGCTTATACATGTGCCCATCCGGGCTCAAGAAGGGTGCCTCTTTAGTACAAGCTTGGAGTAGTTTCCTCAGAATATTTTCTGGTATGTCAAGAGGAGTACAGGCTGGATCACGATACACTCTGTCGGCTATCATCCCGATTGTCTCGTCCACAGGTACGTTGGTAAACAGCGATTCTACGTCCAACGAGGCTCTTATCCCTGTGGCCCGTGTGCCCCGCAGTAAGTCAACAAATTCCTTTGGAGACTTCAGGCTGAAGGCGCAAGGAACATAAGGAGTCAGCAGGCCGTTGAGTCGCTTCGCCAGTCTGTACGTGGGTGTGGGTATCTGGCTAATGATTGGCCGAAGTGGGTTTCCAGGCTTGTGTGTCTTGACATTTCCATACGCATATCCAGGTTTATATTCCCCAATGATCTTTGGCAGGTGGAGTCCGGATTTCTTGGCGTTCACAGTTTCGATCAGTTTGTTGACCTTTGCTTTTAATTCGGCTGTAGTGTCCTTCGTTACCCTTTGGAACTTAGTTTGGTCAGAGAGTATGATGTTCATTTTCGCCAGATATTCGTCTTTTTTAAGAATGACATATATTGGCGACTTGTCACCTCTCCTGACAACTATCTCCTTGTTCTCACGAAGGCTTTTAGCTGCCGCTTTGAGCTCGGGGGACAGTATGGTGCTTCTGTAATTGCCTCGATTCTTTCCTCCTTCTGCAATAAGTTCTGCTTGTAAGGTATCTTTGGTAGTGACCTTCTTTTGTGTCTCGAGGTCGAATATGTCGTCCAACAGAATTTCCAACTCTACTTTCCGGGCCATCTCACTCGGTCTGGACATAACATGACAGTTTATGCCCAGATTTAGGAGAGTGACTTGGTCCTCAGTGAGGTTAATTCCTGCAAGGTTCAGGAAGCCATCTCTTGGTCGTGGAATTGCCATAGGTCCTCCATATAATGTTGTTAGTTTCTTGATAATCCTTGTTTCAGTGCTGAGGTGATGTTGGTCTGTGAGGATGTCGAGGTGTTGTTCAATGCGGGTACGGATACTTTCGTCGATGTTGCTATTTCTCCACTCGTTTGTAGCATGAAGTAGTTGCGTTTTGTTGTCTTTGATTTCATTCTCTGCCTTGTATATCTGATCACGAATCAGATCCTGGCGATATTTTATCGTGAAGGCTTGATTCCTTGCTGCTGGGTCGTGCGCTTTAATATTAGTATATTTTGGTAGCAGTCTTTCCTGTAGACATATATTATTAAATATGACCGAAAAAGTAAGATTAATAATTCTAACACGAATTTTCTCAATCTTTCGTACATTTCTTTTCACTGTTGGAGGTAAATCAAAAATCAATTCTCCAAAATTCATTTTTATTTCTAGTCTGACGCGACACGAGCGCGTTTCGTAAAACTTATTACATTTTCAAAGACTTTAGTTTACAAATACACAACTGAATAGAACTTACGCATCTCCGATTTTATATCTACATTTGAGTGAGGTGGATGGGGTGAGGTGGCATTAATAGGGTATTAATTTCATCAACACAAGACAGAACAAGAGGTGGCATTAATAGGGTATTAATTTCATCAACACAAGACAGAACACGAAACAATGGGTATTGAATAGAAGTGTTTGTAGAAAGCCTATTGGTCCATATTTCTTGATGCTTCTATATTGGAGCGGAGTCTTGAGGTGGGTAGAATATAGTTGTGCATTAATTGGCTGTTGATTGCTGGTGTTGACTTCTTGATGTGTAGTGCCTCGCAAACGTCAAGCCGCCTGCTATCGCTGTATCTATCGATGATTTCTGTGTTGTTTACTAGGATTTCTCTGGCGATGGTTTGGTTGTGGGAAGAGATTATATGTTCCTTAATGGAGCCCTGTTGCTTATGCATCGTTAAACGCCTAGAAAGAGATGTTGTTGTCTTGCCTATATACTGGGTTTTTTGGAGCTTACAGTCCCCAAGAGGGCATTTGAAGGCATAGACGACGTTAGTCTCTTTTAAAGCGTTCTGTTTTGTGTCTGGAGAGTTTCTCATGAGTAGGCTGGCCGTTTTTCTGGTTTTATAGTAAATCGTCAGTTGTATCCTCTGATTTTTGTCTGTAGGGATAACGTTTCTATTAACAATATCTTTCAGGACCCTTTCCTCCGTTTTATGAGCTGTGGAAAAGAAGTTCCTGTAAAATAGTCTAATAGGGGGTATAGGTGTTGTGTTAGTTGTCTCTTCAGAGGTTGCATGGCGTTTCACTTTCCTTCTTATGATGTCTTCGACGAAACCATTGGAGAAGCCGTTGTTGACTAGGACCTGCCTTACCCTACAGAGTTCTTCGTCGACTTGCTTCCATTCTGAGCTGTGGTTGAGAGCACGGTCGACATATGCGTTAACAACACTCCTCTTGTACCTGTCTGGGCAGTCGCTGTTGGCATTTAGGCACATTCCTATGTTCGTTTCCTTAGTGTAGACTGCAGTGTGGAAACCTCCGCTCTTTGCCATGACTGTTACATCTAGAAAGGGCAGCTTCCCATCCTTTTCCATCTCGTAAGTGAAACGCAGCACGGAACTCTGCTCAAATGCCTCCTTCAGCTCCTGCAGATGTCTGACATCAGGTACCTGTGTAAAAATGTCGTCAACATACCTGCAGTATATGGCCGGTTTCAAGTTCATTTCGACTAAGACTTTTTGCTCGATGGTACCCATGTAGAAGTTTGCAAACAGGACACCTAGGGGAGAACCCATGGCGACCCCATCTACTTGCTTATACATGTGCCCATCCGGGCTCAAGAAGGGTGCCTCTTTAGTACAAGCTTGGAGTAGTTTCCTCAGAATATTTTCTGGTATGTCAAGAGGAGTACAGGCTGGATCACGATACACTCTGTCGGCTATCATCCCGATTGTCTCGTCCACAGGTACGTTGGTAAACAGCGATTCTACGTCCAACGAGGCTCTTATCCCTGTGGCCCGTGTGCCCCGCAGTAAGTCAACAGACCAACACACAGATTTAAATTTTTTAAATTTAAAGCGAAGATACGTGTACTTTTATAATAGCCGAGCTTTAACCCCGGACAGATTGATCGACCGAGCAACTCTCTCTCAGAACAATGTTTATTTCAAGTGAATTCGTTAATAAACATATATGTTTTATATGTCTCAAGAAAGGCAGACATATAAGCTTCACTTTAAACACTTTACCATAGACATATTTAAAGTTCTAATGAAGATACATGCATTTTAAAAATTACGGAGCTCCCACCCTGTACAGACTGAACGACAGAGCAACTCTCTCTCAAATCAATGTTTATTTCACGTAAATTCGTTAATAAACACAAATGTTTTATATGTCTTAAGCAAGATAGAAATAAGAGCTTCATTTTAAATACATTACAATAGACATATTTATAGCTCAAGTGAAGATACATATGTTTTTATAGTAGCGCTCAGTAGCTTGTCGGGCATGGAGTGCAGACGCCTACGCACTTGCCGATATATTGTATAATTAACAATGATACGCTAAAAAAACCTAAAATCGTATATGCCTCCAGAAAGACCGAGATATGAACATTATTATGATTTCACCAAATGAAATATATCATGTTCGAGAACAAAGATATATCAATTTTAATTTAAGTTTCGACTCTTGCTCGGGCGAGAGAGATGGGGCGACTCTCGCCCCATCTATTGGAGATTCTGTCCACTAAAGACCCAAAGCTACTCAACCCCTCCTAGCATTATTTAAGTAATGAAGTAATATGGTATATTTACTATAATGTGGGTGCTGAATGCAGAACATGAGAAAACATATATTTACTCCAAACTAATATAATTTCATTATGAAATAAGTAAATAAGTAGCATCAAAGGAAGTCGACGGTCCAAGCGTCAATGTTGTGGAGCAACTTATCCAAGATATATCGTTGTTTGGAAAGTGTTTGTTGGCATATCCAGTTGTCGCACTTCTCTGCACAAATTATCACAAATTTAAATTATAATGTTAACAAGTAGAATACGTATTTTTAATAAAATCTAACATAACTAGCCAGGAAACATTTAACATTTATTAAAAAAATATATGTTTGGAAGTTAAATCGACTTCATAGGACAATAGTTTTGTTATATATACTCGTTATTCGTTGACATGCGTTCGCTACTTAAACTACCATGTACTGTACTTATGTAAAATCTCCCATGTCAAGTTCAAGTTCAAGTTTGTTTATTGAGATAAGCAATAAATACATCTCAAAGGGATAGAGTAGCTTAGGCTATTTCTACCCCCCTCTACTTCAAGTCCCTCAAGGGGCGCACAAATTCAGTGAGTACAAATAGACAAATAACATTACAAGAATCCCATTTAATCTCCCATGTCTCTTCGCTCATCTCACCGAACCCTACAGTCTCTGTGATATATTGTTTAATTAATTGAGATTCACAAATGAAGCTGATAATTGTATCTGTTAACAAAAAGGCAGAGCTTAGTTTAGTTCATTTATTATGCACCCCATACCCATCCTATGGGCGATAGTGGAGTGTTACAGAGGCACATAATGGGCTCAGGGCTGAGCCCCACAATTCATATAGCCAAGGAAGTTATAATCTTGATAAACTAGTTACAAAAGTCAATGCACAATGTCACATCAACAATGGGCTCGAGACCGACCACAAGTACAGTTTATAATTTAAGCAACTGACATATATGGAGGGCTAGTGTCACAATTGATATGTTTATCCTACACATAACCCCCTCTCCCCCATCCAATGGGCAGCGGTGGATAGGTTACAATCAAGTCGTTTTTGCGTTTTATTTAGAGATTAGATCTTATTGGGTGCGGAAAGATATTCATATTTTAAAGAAGGCTTCTTGGCTGATGCTCTCCATTGATGGAAAATATACAACCTTTGAAAATCAATGTTAGTTTGATCTAGATATTGTAAATTACGCAGTTACCTGGTGTTATTCTTCACCTATATCTTTTTCTGGTTAATCCCTATTTACATTATGCAGTTCAGGTTTCGTCGCCAGACTATAGATTTTAGTTTAGTTAATTTATCACATAATGGGTTCAGGGACTAAACACACAATTTATTTATCTAAGCAAGTTACAATCTTGAGGAGCTAGCCACAAAATTCATAACACATCGTCACATCAACAACGTGGGTTCGAGATCGACCACAAGTACAGTTTTTAAATTAAGCAAATGCCATATGTGGAGAGCTAGTGTCACAATTGATGTGTTTGTCCTGCACATTTCCACAGTGGTTTGCTTGGGTTCTTTTAATTATCTTAGATACCATTGAAGAGAACCTCCTAGGTACTATAGTGTATATATGCTGGTAAGAAGTATAATTATCCTGAGAAATCGTGTAAATTATGTTGTACGAGTGCTTCCAGTTAAGTAACATAGTTAATTTGTGTGCGCGTGCTTGAAGAGGAAATGTTATCCCCCCCCCCCCCATTGTAAATATTTGTGGGTTTCAGACCCTACGACCGCGGCTTACCCTCTCCGCGGTCGAGGGTAAGAACACCGGATGTATACCCAGTATTACAAGTAAACATTAGCAATAACAATTATGGAAAGCTCCTTCACCTATACATAGACAAGAGACTGAACTTCAGCACCCACATACAACACATAAGGGGATGCTCTGAGAGAGAGAGAGAGAGAGGGAGAGTAAAATTATCCACTGAGGTCTGATTAAGTCCTTTTGGGGACCTTAATCATTAGGACGTCCAATGATTAACGCAAAGTGAAGCGTATTCAGATGGTATATTGACAACATTCAGCATATCTCATAATGACCTAGTAGTACTTGGTGCACAAATACCTTTTCCAAAGGAATCGCAAAACATAATTAAACACAACTGTACCGTACAGTGTTATATATTTATTTCAGTTTGAACAATTTTTAACATTAACATTCCAACATTCATTTTAGCAAGTTCTCTCAGAATGACGTGTGGGTTAGCAATGTCAAAGGCTGACTTAAGATCTAGGAAAGTGGTATATGACCTATCAGTATGCAGGGTGAGGAATGTGGTAATACAGTGATGTACACTCTTTCCATGCATAAAGCCATATATCTGGGGAGACAATATATTAATAATTTTGTAAAGGAGACGGTTGAGAACCATCCTCTCAAGACACTTACAGAGACAACTAGTGAGGGAGATTGGGCGAAAAGCACTCGGCTGGTGAGGTTTAGGAATGGGAATAATAACACTGTTGGTCCATGACTTAGGAAGCTCCCCAGTTACATAGCTCATATTATACAATTGAAGAAAGGTATTCCCTGGAACTAGCAGAAGCATTTGCAGTATGCCGTCAGTAACTCCATCCTCCCCAGGTGATGTAGCTTTGCCTTTATGTAGAGCAGAATCTAGTTCGTATTCAGTAAAAGCATGTCACAGTCATCCTCTTGATGAAGCATGAAGTCAAGGAACCTTGCCCTATCAGTATATCTATCAATTAATTCATTCTGTGAGGGTAGAGGAAGACTGTCAAAGCTGGAAGTCGTGGCCCAAGCATCAACAAGCTGGTTGATACCTGGTTGATGGGGTTCAGGGAGTTCTTCAACTCCCCAAGCCCGGCCCGAGGCCAGGCTCGACTTGTGAGAGTTTGGTCCACCAGGCTGTTGCTTGGAGCGGCCCGCAGGCCCACATACCCACCACAGCCCGGTTGGTCCGGCACTCCTTGGAGGAATAAATCTAGTTTCCTCTTGAAAATGTCCACGGTTGTTCCGGCAATATTTCTTATGCTTGCTGGGAGGACGTTGAACAACCGCGCACCTCTGATGTTTATACAGTGTTCTCTGATTGTGCCTATGGCACCTCTGCTCTTCATTGGTTCTATTCTACATTTTCTTCCATGTCGTTCACTCCAGTACGTTGTTATTTTACTGTGTAGATTTGGTACTTGGCCCTCCAGTATCTTCCAGGTGTATATTATTTGATATCTCTCTCGTCTTCTTTCTAGTGAGTACATTTGGAGGGCTTTGAGACGATCCCAATAATTTAGGTGCTTTATTGCGTCTATGCGTGCCGTATATGTTCTCTGTATTCCCTCTATTTCAGCAATCTCTCCTGCTCTGAAGGGGGAAGTGAGTACTGAGCAGTACTCAAGAAGGGACAACACAAGTGACTTGAAGAGTACAACCATTGTGATGGGATCCCTGGATTTGAAAGTTCTCGTAATCCATCCTATCATTTTTCTGGCTATCGCAATATTTGCAAGCTCATTTGCTCTGTGCAGAGGATTAGGGTACGAGATCTCTGCAGCATTTTTCCCTTTGATCTTGTTGATATCCTTCCATGCCCGACTTAGTGGCGTGTGAGAATTGAGACCACGGACAAAAGTTTCCCAGTCTGTCTGCCTTAGCTCCACCATACGTTCCCTGGCCTTAGCCAGAGCCGCTTGAAAGAGCCGAAGCATTTCAGCAGTGCGGGTCCTTCTACAAGCTAGTCCAATTATTCTGGCAGTGCGTTTTAGTGCATGCAATTTAGAATCATTATAATAAACATAAGTGCTATGACCAGTGTAATTTGGGTTAGGTGGCCTGGACGATGAATCAAGTGATTCTATAAACTGTTCGATAGTACCTGTGAGCTCATTGTTAAAATCTTCAACTGATAAAGGCTCAGATGAACTGCACCAATCTGACACATGAGCAACAAGATTGTCTCGTTGATCGATGGGCACAGCCAGCCTCTTCCGCTTGAACACTCCACCAGGGAGAATAGAGCTTCCAATGCTTACAGTGGCTAATATGGCCAGATGATCAGACGCCATAACTGGCACTATTGACGAGGCGCACACGGTGTGGGAGACGTTGAAACCGAGACATAGATCAAGAATACCCCCGTAGATATTCGTCGGTTCAAGGTCACCCACAATCTGTGCATCATCGTGACTACCTAATAGTGACACCAGTTGGTTGCCGTTACGATTACTGAACTGCGAATTACCAATATTCCTGTGTCTAGCGTTATAATCACCTTTAATGATGGTAGGCTCAGTCTGAATACAGATAGGAAGGTCAGCATAATTAAAGTTACAAGGAGTCGATTATTTAGTACATAGTTGTTTTTCTCTTAAACTGGATGATAGAGGGGGAGTCTTTAACGTGATTGGGAATACATACATACATACATACATACATACATACATACATACATACATACATACATACATACATACATACATACATACTTTTCTTGGATTGTCGGAAAGCCTTTGACACAGTACCGCATAAGAGGCTGGTATATAAGCTGGAGAGACAGGCAGGTGTAGCTGGTAAGGTGCTCCAGTGGATAAGGGAGTATCTAAGCAATAGGAAGCAGAGAGTTACGGTGAGGGGTGAGACCTCCGATTGGCGTGAAGTTACCAGTGGAGTCCCACAGGGCTCTGTGGGCTCTGTCCCATCCAGCACTTCCACTAACACGATAACATCATTTATATTTGCCAACATCCAGGGTATAAAAACACGCAAATCCAACAAAGTTCATTTTATAGATGGTCTCCTTCATGAGGCAAATGCAGTGTTTGCAGCCCTAACGGAAACTCACACAAAGGACTACCTTGATGGTGAAATATGGATCTCAGAATGCAATCTCTTCAGATGTGATAGGAAACACCGGCTTCAGGGTGGGGTCAGCCTCTACATCAAAGACACACTCATCTGTACTGAGCTGCTAAACACCTCAAATGATATGGTGGAAGTGCTGATAGTCAAAATAGAGATCCTAAATGCAGTTGTTGTCCTTGTATATAAGTCACCGGAGCCAAACCCTCAGCAGTTTAAAGACCAACTAATGAAAATAGAGCACTGCTTGGAAAACCTCACAAATCCAGCTCCGAACATCATCCTGCTTGGGGACTTCAACCTACGGCACCTGAAATGGAAGCACCTGGCTAATACAGTAATATCAGAAAGAATTCCAGGAAGTAGCCTAAATGAGCAGGCACATGCAAATGACCTGCTACGGATGTGCGATAGGTTTGCCTTAAACCAGCAAATAGTAGAACCAACTAGGTAGGAAAACACGCTGGACCTCATTTTCACTAATAATGATGAGTTGATCGGGAACATAATGATTACAAATACCTGTTACTCAGATCACAACTTAATTGAAGTTCTGACAACCATGGGGAATGGACCTTCAAAACCAGTCCAGATTCCCGGTGGAGGAGATTTCAGCAAATTCAACTTCAATAATAAACGGATAAACTGGGAGCAAATAAACCAGGACTTCACAGAAATAAACTGGGTAGAACAGCTAGGAAATGCAAACCTGAACCAGTGCCTGGAAAAAATAAGCTCAGTAGCACTAGAAATATGTTCAAACCGCATACCCCTAAGAAAAAAGAGAAAGAGATGCAGATTGGAACGGGAACGTCGTTCCCTATATAGGCGAAGAAAACGAATCGCGGAACAACTTGAGAGTCGCACCCTATCTCAAGAACGGCGAAGAAGGTTAGGTAGAGAAATAGAAACAATTGAACTCAAGCTACAAGAATCATACAAAACCCAGGAGAGGCAAAGAGAGCAAAAGGCCATCAGTGAAATAGAGAGAAATCCGAAATATTTTTTCTCCTATGCAAAATCAAGATCAAAAACCACATCTGGTATCGGGCCCCTGCGAAAGGGAGATGGAACTTTCACAGATAACAACAAAGAAATGAGCGAGTTACTGAGGAAGCAGTACGACTCCGTTTTCAGTGAGCCATTAAATGCACTAAAGATTGATAACCCAAATGAATTTTTCATGGATATGATCAAATCATATATCAGACGTCGCCCTATCCCCACTAGATTTTGAAGAAGCCATAAACAGTAAGCCTATGCACTCTGCACCAGGCCCGGATTCTTGGAACTCCATATTCATCAAGAACTGTAAAAAACCACTATCGCAGGCCCTTCACATTCTGTGGAGACAAAGCCTAGATACTGGCGTTATCCCTGACATACTAAAAACAGCAGAGATAGCACCACTCCATAAAGGAGGAAATAAGGCAGAGGCAAAAAATTACAGACCGATAGCACTAACATCGCACATCATAAAAAATTTTGAGAGAGTGCTAAGAAGTAAGATCACAAAATACATGGAATCACAGCATCTCCATAACCCCGGACAACATGGTTTCAGAACAGGGCGCTCTTGCCTGTCGCAGTTGCTAGACCACTATGATATGGCATTAGATGCTATGGAAGACAAACAAAACGCTGATGTAATTTACACAGATTTCGCAAAAGCTTTTGATAAATGTGACCATGGTGTTATTGCACATAAAATGCGTTCAAAAGGAATTACCGGGAAAATAGGCAGATGGATCTACAATTTCCTGACTGACAGAACCCAATGTGTAATAGTCAACAAAATAAAATCCAGCCCATCAACCGTGAAGAGCTCAGTCCCCCAGGGTACTGTGCTTGCTCCAGTACTTTTTCTCATCCTCATATCGGACATAGACCAGAACACAACCTATAGCACTGTATCATCCTTTGCAGATGACACTAGGATTTTCATGAGAGTTGGCAACATAGAGGACACGGCAAACCTCCAATCAGATGTAGATCAGGTCTTTCTATGGGCTACAGAAAATAATATGGTGTTCAACGAGGATAAGTTTCAGCTCATGCGCTACGGAAAAATTGAAAATATAAAAACAGAAACCACGTACAAAACTCAGGCAAATCATAACATAGAACGAAAAGGCAATGTAAAGGACCTGGGTGTACTCATGTCAGAAGACCTTACCTTTAAAGAACACAATAAAGTAGCCGTCACAACTGCAAGAAAAATGACAGGTTGGATAACAAGAACTTTTCACACTAGAGATGCTATACCGATGATGATACTTTTCAAAACGCTTGTGCTCTCTAGAGTGGAGTACTGCTGCACAATGACAACCCCTTTCAAAGCTGGAGAAATTGCTGACCTAGAGAGCGTGCAGAGATCCTTTACTGCTAGAATCCACTCAGTAAAACATTTAAATTACTGGGACCGACTAAAGAGCCTAAATCTGTACTCCCTTGAGCGCAGGCGGGAGAGATACATAATAATTTACACGTGGAAAATAATTGAGGGGCTGGTCCCAAACCTGTACACAGAAATAACACCACATGAGACCAGAAGACATGGCAGGATGTGCAGAATACCCCCGTTGAAAAGGAGAGGTGCAACAGGTACTCTGAGAGAGAACTCTATCAACATCAGAGGCCCGAGACTGTTCAACACGCTTCCACTACACATAAGGGGCATAACTGGCAAACCCCTCACAGTGTTCAAGAGAGAACTGGATAAGCACCTCCAAAGGATACCTGATCAACCAGGCTGTGACTCATACGTCAGGCTGCGAGCAGCCGCGTCTAACAGCCTGGTTGTTAACCTAACAGCCTAACAGTCCAGCAACCAGGAGGCCTGGTCGACGACCGGGCCGCGGGGACACTAAGCCCCGGAAGCACCTAAGGTAGCCTCAAGGTAGGAGGGTATCGATTCATTTCTCTCCATGTTTGCGGACGATGCTAAAATTATGAGAAGGATTAAAACAGAAGAGGACTGTTTGAGGCTTAAAGAAGACCTAGACAAGCTGAAGGAATGGTCGAACAAATGGTTGTTAGAGTTTAACCCAACCAAATGTAATGTAATGAAGAGAGGTGTAGGGAGCAGGAGGCCAGATACAAGGTATCATCTGGGAGAGGAAATTCTTCAGGAGTCAGAGAAGGAAAAAGACTTGGGGGTTGATATCACGCCAGACCTGTCTCCTGCAGCACATATCAAACGGATAACATCAGCGGCATATGCCAGGCTGGCCAACATACGAACGGCTTTCAGAAACTTGTGTAAAGAATCATTCAGAACTTTGTATACCACATATGTCAGGCCAATCCTGGAGTATGCAGCCCCAGCATGGAGTCCATATCTAGTCAAGGATAAGACTAAACTGGAAAAGGTTAAAAGGTTTGCCACCAGACTAGTTCCCGAGCTGAGAGGTATGAGCTACGAGGAGAGACTATGGGAATTAAACCTCACTTCGCTGGAAGACAGAAGAGTTAGGGGGGACATGATCACCACATTCAAGATTCTGAAGGGGATTGATAGGGTAGATAAAGACAGTCTATTTAACGCAAGGGGAACACGCACAAGGGGACACAGGTGGAAACTGAGTGCCCAAATGAGCCACAGAGATATTAGAAAGAACTTTTTTTAGTGTCAGAGTGGTTGACAAATGGAATGCATTAGGGGGTGATGTGGTGGAGGCTGACTCCATACACAGTTTCAAGTGTAGATATGACAGAGCCCGATAGGCTCAGGAATCTGTACACCTGTTGATTGACGTGTAACAAACTAGGCTGTTGTAAGAATTATCCAGAGTGGTTTATCGACAAAAGAGAATGGGAAGCTGAGCCGCATGGTGACCTGACCCCCAGGGGAATTCGCGGTGGAAATAACCAACGCTTTGTTCATAATTTTGTATAATGAACCATCCTATAGTATTCAATAATTTAGAGAAAATTAGCCTTTATTCATTTTGCATTAAAATTGTATTGTATAATAGTACTGGATACAATATCAAGAGTATTCTAATTATTGAGTTTAAGTCACCATCCGTGACGTCACGAATCGGATCTAACTTTTAAGGCGGAGTGACCGGCGGTCATAGGTCAGCAGGGTTGACATGTCTAATATTTCTCAAAGTTTTATTAACCATTTTGGGGATCGGGAACAGCTCTGCCGTTAGATGTTTGTAATTTAATTCAGTAAAATAATTCAACCAGTCTGGATCAATTAAGTACAACAGAGTTTAATTGTTATAACTTAACCTTGCTAAAGTAACTGGGTAAGCGATGCGGAACAATACAATACTCTGTCTGGGGTAGTCCAGACAAGGAAAAAAATCAGTGTGAATACGGGAGCAGCTGGGAGAGGTCAAACATCTTACCTCTCCCCAAGACCACCCAACACCTAGAGCTGTGGTCGCCCAAGGTATAGTTGCTATTGTTAATTATAGGGATAGTCTTCTCATTTGCCACTCAGGTCAAGTAGGGAGTGTTAAAGTGATAGGGAGTGAACACATTTAGATTTTGTTTTAGTTTTCTTTTAATAAATTAAATTTGTTATTAATTTGCATTTTATTGTTTCCATGTGTTTTATGTGTATACTTGTCCTGGTCACGTGGTCCACACGAGGCAGAGTTGCATTGGGCGCCGATTCTAACATCGAATCGGAATTATCATTACCGTGTAATTTATTCCACACTCAAGGTCATCGTTTATAGTGGGGATCAAGCCCCTAGGTTGATTAATTAGCGTGATCGATCCAGACCTCGATCATTGCTCTTGTATTACTGGCCTGGTGGTGGCAGCAGAGGTGACTCTAGGGTTTTGTTCAGAGCTTAGGTCACGTCATACTGGGTGTAGAATCCTAAGTCGGTCAATCGTCTTAGGACCACGTGGCGTGGAGTTGGCTTTGGTAAAAGTTTTGGAGTCCCTTGGTTTAGAAATAAAAGTAAGAATACGGGTAGAGGGAGTAGAAAGAAGGAAGTAAAGAGAGAGGAACCCGAACCCGTGTTACAATGGTGGCAGCGGTGGGATCTTTGAAATTGTTAGATCAGGCAGGTTTCAGGCTGAATGTTCAGAAGTGCACCTTGGCGGCTCAGAAATTCAAATTTCTGGGGTTCCAGGTGTGCCCAGACGGTATCCGACCTGACCCAGATTCTTGCCGCGCCATTGCTGACATGCCTATTCCAAGGACAGCAAAGGACGTGCGTAGGTTTTTGGGGGCGGCCGGATATTTTCGTCGTCACATTGAAGGTTTCGCTGGCATTTCAGCACCCCTGACTGATCTGACAAAGAAAAATGCGAAGTTTGTGTGGAAATCAGAACATGACGAGGCCTATCGCAAACTGAAAGACCAACTAATCACGACACCGGTATTGGCTATTCCTGATTTTGATAAAGAGTGGGAAGTGCACACTGACGCCAGCGGTATAGCTATTGGCGGGTGCTTAATTCAGCGAGACGCAGATAATTTACCCCATCCAGTAGCCTATTTCAGTAGGAAGGTCAAAGGACCTGAAGTTCGTTATTCAGCTACGGATCGGGAGGCACTGGCAGTAGTAGAATCAGTTAGGTATTTCGAGCCTTACCTATTTCAGCGGCATTTTGTAATCTACACAGACCATCGAGCGTTAACACACATATTTAAGAAGCGAACAAAATGCCCACGAATGTCACGCTGGTCTCACGAACTTTCGGCCCACTCGTTCCAGATTTTGTACAAGCCTGGTCCAGCCCATGTTGTGCCAGATACGCTAAGTAGAAATATAGCGGCAATTCAAATTAATGAAAACATTGAAACCATTCCATCAGATAAAATGAGAGAATACCAGATGAGCGAGCCTAGATGGAAAGAGATTATTGAGTATTTAGAGGGAGGAAAATACCCCAAAAAGAAAAAGAATTTACCTATACATGATTTTGAAATGAAACAGGGCGTCCTGTATTATGTTAATAGCCAGAATGATAGGGCAGTATTTCAGCTAGTTATTCCGGACGCGTTGCGGTCATCAGCGTTAAAGCTCGCACATGCTTCAAAAATTGCAGGGCATCCGGGGATCTTTAAAACCCACTTAAAAGCAAAGTCTCTATTTTATTTTCCAGGATTACTTTCTGAGGTAATCAATTTCGTGAAGTCGTGCCCTCGTTGCCAGAGGAGGAAAGGCACCCTTAAGGTACAAGCCCCACTTCAGGAATTTCCTGAAATTCGTGAACCGTTAGATCGTGTGGGGGCCGATCTGATTGATTTACACCACAGTCATGCGGGTAACAGATACGTGTTGGTGCTAGTTGACCATCTGTCTAGATACACTACACTAGTTGCATTACCTCAGAAGGATTCTCGTACGGTTGCAGATGCATTCTTGCGTAGGTTCGTTACTGTATTCGGACCTCCTAAAGTTTTAGTCTCTGACCGGGGTCAAGAATTCAATGGGAATATATTTAGAGAAGTTTGTAAGATTTTAGAGACAACTTCGGCTTTTACAACAGCCTACCACCCACAAGCAAACGGAATGACGGAACGAACTAATCGTTCAGTCAAGGATATGCTTGCAATCCTTGCTGAACATGATGCAAACACCTGGGATGAACACCTACCCTATGTTCAGTTCGCCTTGAATACTGCCATCCACCAATCAATTAACACCCAACCACTTCATTTGTTTACTGGTAATTCATGCAATTTCCCCTCAGGTCTGCTTAACAGACATAATGTTGCATACGGGGAGGACTATCCTTCAGAGGTCCTTGGAAAAATGAGAAATGCATGGAATATTGCAGCTGAAGCGTCCAAGAAGGCACGGACTCGGTATGCTCATTTTTATGACAAGAAAGTGCGCCCTCTTGAGTTGAAGGAAGGAAGCCTCGTATTGAGAGTGAATGAGGCTGCGCCCGCCAATCAGAGCAGGAAACTAGCTCCGAGGTGGCGAGGACCATATAGAGTAATTAAAAGGGCGGGGCCGGTTAATCTTGTTATAAAAGGAGTGTTCGAGGACCAGGTGGAAAGGACAATTCATGTAAATAAATTGAAACAATATCATGCTAGAGAGGAATTAGAACTGCCTTCAGCGGGTCTAGTTCCTGACTCAGCAGTGCTGACTCATGGCTTCACCGACGAGTCAGAAGATGAGGATGACCCTCTGTCATCGCTTATCAGTAGTCAGGTGCAGTCTCGCCACCCTATGGTGACGAGATCTCGCGCTGTACAGTAAAGTAACTTCCTTAGTTAGTATAATTTAGTATTGATTAGATTTTCCTGTAAAGGCAATGAGATGTACTATGTCTATACTTAACTCAGGTAGCAACTTTTACCGTGCTCTGGGGTTCCACCTCCACCAAACCCAGAGTATATCTATGCTTCCGCTGTGTTGTGTCTGTCTGTTCCCAGGTCTGATTGGTACACCGACCCAGTTGTTCCAGCCACACGTGAACCCTTGTCCGTAAAGACCGAGGGGGGAGGCACGTTACACAAAGCCCTCCCCCCACCAGACCCAGTAACCCATACATCAGTTACTTTGGGGATGAGTGACTGTCCAAGAGTCACCCGGCCGACGCCTCACGTCACTAACGAGGTTGTCAGGGCCAGCGAGCTGTCCAC
Organism: Procambarus clarkii; assembly: GCF_020424385.1. NCBI lineage: Eukaryota > Metazoa > Arthropoda > Malacostraca > Decapoda > Cambaridae > Procambarus > Procambarus clarkii. The sequence goes on along the minus strand of NW_025561694.1, from coordinate 74,300 downwards.
ATTATAGCAGTCACCGGAGGTGCCATACAACGCCGGGGTAGCTGTCTCGAGATCACCAATACCCACCTGCTGCGTCATCAAGACTGCAGTCATTCCAGCAGTGTTGGAGGAGAGGTCAAGAAATGGAAAGCACGTAGCAGTACTCAAGAATTTCGCCGGAAGATTAATGATTACGTCATCTGAAGTAACAAGAAAGCAGAAGTAAGGCGGTCACAGGTGGAAGGCACGGTTTCCCTACAGAGTACCGGGACTCGCCAATAGAAGGTCGCAAAATTGTCTCCTTTGGCCTAAAGTCGGCGGTACGAGGGTATACACAGTTGGTGTTTACGGCCTAGTAACCTGGTGACATCAAGAAACGCCTGAGATGACGTGAGCAATGATGGAAGACGAGATTCACCTGTTCTGCAAACAAGCAACCCGCCTCTACGACCTTCTGACACCACTCCTGCTAAGAGACACCGTTGGTACATCCAGTTCTGCTCTGCTGTGGTCATCTGCGACGACAAGTTTAACATCAAGACTGCCGTGTGAACTGTGATTGATACGAAGGCGTGTGGACTGTCGAGAGCAAGATTAATGGCCGAAGTAACAGTATTCTACAGCTGTCACTTGGTACTCCGCTCTACTACACTCTGTCGTCATTCAGGAGTACTGGATGGGAGTACAAGAGGACCAGGTATTGATGTCTACACATGAGAAGAAGCAAGATCGACACCGTCATCGTCAGCGACTACATTCAGCATCCAGCAGCATCGATTTTTTTTTTTCGTTTACTCAATATGAACAATTGATACAAACAACAAAGTTGGCTCTGAACATCTGTGTAAAGAACATCTGGACACTTTTGTTTAAATGTTGAAAAACAGAGTTAGAATCAATTCTTTTTAAATGTTGAAAAACAGATTTAGAATCAATACTTTATAAATGTTGAAAAACAGCTTTAAAATAATATTTCTGGTATAATATATGAATTTTACTCTATGAATTGGTCAGTAATCAAAATCGAAGCCCCTGTGTAATTGTCTCAGCCCAGAACAAACGGTTATGGAAAATTATGTGGTGCTATTTTTTTTTTCAGAATGTTTGAACACAGGAGAGGCGGACCAATATAAACATTGACACTTCTAGTGAGTGAGAACACTTGGCTGTGCAGTCAGCTGAAACCTGTGATATAGTATAGGATTTTTTTTTATATTTTTAGATACATGTAATAAACGTTAGGTGTGTTCCTTGATGGGGAGTGGTTAGTACACGGATGAGTACCTGATAGTTCCGTAGTACGCTCCCGGATGACTGAAAGTTCAGTCTGATGATATAACTTTAATGTTTGTTTGAGCACGGTGTGGCCGGCTCTAGAGGACACATGGACTTGGCTAGTGAAGAGCCAAGAGAGTTTAATAGCTAGTTTTTGATGGTAGAGTAGGGACATGTTATTTAGCTATGTCAGTAAGGATAGGATGTATGTTTCCTGATATTAGAGGATTGCTGTCAGTTGACAGCTGAGAAATTTATGAAATATGAACATGTTCATTATGATGTTGGACTATTATTTGTCAAATTTTATTAGTTAGGTTAGCTTTTGTTTGTGGCATGAGTTGAATTGTGGGTTTGGATACTAAACCTCGTGAATTTTAACAAATTAACAAGGTTTACTAAGTGCTTGTGCGGGGGGGTTGTAACAAACTAGGCTGTTGTAAGAATTATCCAGAGTGGTTTATCGACAAAAGAGAATGGGAAGCTGAGCCGCATGGTGACCTGACCCCCAGGGGAATTCGCGGTGGAAATAACCAACGCTTTGTTCATAATTTTGTATAATGAACCATCCTATAGTATTCAATAATTTAGAGAAAATTAGCCTTTATTCATTTTGCATTAAAATTGTATTGTATAATAGTACTGGATACAATATCAAGAGTATTCTAATTATTGAGTTTAAGTCACCATCAGTGACGTCACGAATCGGATCTAACTTTTAAGGCGGAGTGACCGGCGGTCATAGGTCAGCAGGGTTGACATGTCTAATATTTCTCAAAGTTTTATTAACCATTTTGGGGATCGGGAACAGCTCTGCCGTTAGATGTTTGTAATTTAATTCAGTAAAATAATTCAACCAGTCTGGATCAATTAAGTACAACAGAGTTTAATTGTTATAACTTAACCTTGCTAAAGTAACTGGGTAAGCGATGCGGAACAATACAATACTCTGTCTGGGGTAGTCCAGACAAGGAAAAAAATCAGTGTGAATACGGGAGCAGCTGGGAGAGGTCAAACATCTTACCTCTCCCCAAGACCACCCAACACCTAGAGCTGTGGTCGCCCAAGGTATAGTTGCTATTGTTAATTATAGGGATAGTCTTCTCATTTGCCACTCAGGTCAAGTAGGGAGTGTTAAAGTGATAGGGAGTGAACACATTTAGATTTTGTTTTAGTTTTCTTTTAATAAATTAAATTTGTTATTAATTTGCATTTTATTGTTTCCATGTGTTTTATGTGTATACTTGTCCTGGTCACGTGGTCCACACGAGGCAGAGTTGCATTGGGCGCCGATTCTAACATCGAATCGGAATTATCATTACCGTGTAATTTATTCCACACTCAAGGTCATCGTTTATAGTGGGGATCAAGCCCCTAGGTTGATTAATTAGCGTGATCGATCCAGACCTCGATCATTGCTCTTGTATTACTGGTCTGGTGGTGGCAGCAGAGGTGACTCTAGGGTTTTGTTCAGAGCTTAGGTCACGTCATACTGGGTGTAGAATCCTAAGTCGGTCAATCGTCTTAGGACCACGTGGCGTGGAGTTGGCTTTGGTAAAAGTTTTGGAGTCCCTTGGTTTAGAAATAAAAGTAAGAATACGGGTAGAGGGAGTAGAAAGAAGGAAGTAAAGAGAGAGGAACCCGAACCCGTGTTACAGACGGTTGAGAGGCGGGACCAAAGAGCCAGAGCTCAACCCCCGCAAACACAACTAGGTGAGTACAACTAGGTGAGTACATACATACATACATACACGTCCAGTCAGCATATAGCTATTTCGGGACAAAATCCAATACAGTTTATATTGGTGAGACGCCACTGTGATGAGGAGTTTAAATATCACAGGAACTGTAGGTTAATGTGTGACATAAGTGAGGTTAGATGAGGCATCTACAAGCATCAGCTGGAGGCTGATGGAGTGTTGTGGAGGCTGCTGGTACTATGTCCAGATGTTGGAGGGTGAATTTGACTCTCCCACCCTCCCTCCCCCTCCCCCCACATTGACCGCAGTACGTCTAAGGTTACTTTCCACTCCCGCTTACCAAGGGTATAACCCGCGCCCCCCCCCCCCCAAACACACACACATGCATCAGATTCTTAACTTACAATATTTATGATTTACCAATTTATGTTACTACACTGACTCTCAATTTCACAATATTGTATAAACTTTGATGAATCGCTCGTCTATGGGTCATCCAATAATGTTAGCAGACTTCTAGATGTTACCACTGCTAGGTTTAGGCTCAGCTACAAGTACCTCTGGAAGTTTGTAACATCTGATGATCTAGATTTGACTAAATGTAAACTCTGTCAGCAGAACTATTCGCATACTTTGCGTCATTATATAATGGAATGTGAAAAATCGTGGAATTTAAAGATAACAACATCAATAGTGTCCATGAAATGTGTAAGTACTTCATTCATAATGATGTGCTGCCCGAAATCTTAGCGAAGTATCCAAAATTTGCTTACTGTAGGTAATGCATACACATGACTGTAAAGCTGCCGCCCAGTTGGGTGGGTGTGGAGTACATGACTGTAAAGCTGCCGCCCAGTTGGGTGGGTGTGGAGCACATGACTGTAAAGCTGCCGCCCAGTTGGGTGGGTGTGGAGCACATGACTGTAAAGCAGCCGCCCAGTTGGGTGGGTGTGGAGCACATGACTGTAAAGCTGCCGCCCAGTTGGGTGGGTGTGGAGCACATGACTGTAAAGCTGCCGCCCAGTTGGGTGGGTGTGGAGCACATGACTGTAAAGCTGCCGCCCAGTTGGGTGGGTGTGGAGCACATGACTGTAAAGCTGCCGCCCAGTTGGGTGGGTGTGGAGCACATGACTGTAAAGCTGCCGCCCAGTTGGGTGGGTGTGGAGCACATGACTGTAAAGCTGCCGCCCAGTTGGGTGAGTGTGGAGCACATGACTGTAAAGCTGCCGCCCAGTTGGGTGGGTGTGGAGCACATGACTGTAAAGCTGCCGCCCAGTTGGGTGGGTGTGCAGCACATGACTGTAAAGCTGCCGCCCAGTTGGGTGGGTGTGGAGCACATGACTGTAAAGCTGCCGCCCAGTTGGGTGGGTGTGGAGCACATGACCGTAAAGCTGCCGCCCAGTTGGGTGGGTGTGGAGCACATGACTGTAAAGCTGCCGCCCAGTTGGGTGGGTATGGAGCACATGACTGTAAAGCTGCCGCCCAGTTGGGTGGGTGTGGAGCACATGACTGTAAAGCTGCCGCCCAGTTGGGTGGGTGGGGAGCACATGACTGTAAAGCTGCCGCCCAGTTGGGTGGGTGTGCAGCAAGACTAGTAACTGTGTGACTCACCATAAATGTAAAGTGCCTTGTATAGTGACTGTTGTGAGCCTCTTGTTGAATCACTTGTGACACAAAAGATTACTGATGTGTGTATTTGTGGTGGTGATTAATTATGTATGTGTATGTATATATGTATACGTATGAATATGTACATGTATGTTTAAGTATGTGTACATTAATAATTTTGTAACTAGCGTCAAAAGATTATTATTTGCTTAGCTAAACGAACTAGAGGGTTCAGTTCCTGAACCGATTATGTGCCTCTGTAATCCTTTACACCACCGCCCACGGGATGTGTATTATGGGGTGCATAATAAAGAAAGAAAATGAATGGACCGAACCCCACAATTCATTTAGCTAAGCAAGTTACAATCTTGATGAGCTAGTTACAAAATTCACTATAAGTCGTCACATCACAAATGGGTTCGAGATGGACCACAAGTAGTGCATTACATAATTTATCAGTATTGTGCAGCCTGTGATCCCCGCCTGGCTGGATACTGATACCTAGGTAGTTTTCATGTGTCCGGACACCGGCAATAAGGTGGTATTATTTATTTAACTTAAGATATATATATTTTTAAATGTTGTCACATTAACGGCTACATCTTCCTTTCTTATGACATATAGATTTTTAAGATTAAATAAAATATATGGAAACTAATTATACAATTTATTGGCTGGTGTGCAGGGCTTCACACTCTCAGAGCTAGCCATCAAGTAACTATCAAAACGAATATATCTTCGTTTTCACTTCAGTTATATTTATGACAAAGGATTTTAAATGTAGCCTATATTTCTACCTTTCAGATGACATAAATACTTTCGTTATTTACAATATCTAGATCAAACTAACATTGATTTTCAAAAGGTTGTATATTTTCCATCAATGGATAGCATCAGCTAAGAAGCCTTCTTTAAAATATGAATATCTTTCCTCACCCAATAAGATCTAATCTCTGAATAAAACGCAAAAAACGACTTGATTGTAACCTATCCACCGCTGCCCATTGGATGGGGGAGAGGGGGTTATGTGCAGGATAAACATATCAATTGTGACAATAGCCCTCCATATATGTCAGTTGCTTAAATTATAAACTGTACTTGTGGTCGGACTCGAGCCCATTGTTGATGTGACAATGTGCATTGACTTTTGTAACTAGCTTATCAGGATTATAACTTGCTTGGCTATATGAATTGTGGGGCTCAGTCCCTGAGCCCATTATGTGCCTCTGTAACACTCCACTATCGCTCATAGGATGGGTATGGGGTGCATAATAAATGAACTAAAATAAGCTCTGCCTTTTTGATAACATATACAATTATAAGCTTTATTTGTGAATCTCAATTAATTAAACAATATATCAAAGAGCCTGTAGGGTTCGGTGAGATGAGCGAAGAGACATGGGAGATTTTACATAAGTACAGTACATGGTAGTTTAAGTAGCGAACGCATGTCAACGAATAACGAGTATATATAACAAAACTATTGTCCTATGAAGTCGATTTAACTTCCAAACATATATTTTTTTAATAAATGTTAAATGTTTTCTGGCTAGTTATGTTAGATTTTATTAAAAATACGTATTCTACTTGTTAACATTATAATTTAAATTTGTGATAATTTGTGCAGAGAAGTGCGACAACTGGATATGCCAACAAACACTTTCCAAACAACGATATATCTTGGATAAGTTGCTCCACAACATTGACGCTTGGACCGTCGACTTCCTTTGATGCTACTTATTTACTTATTTCATAATAAAATTATATTAGTTTGGAGTAAATATATGTTTTCTCATGTTCTGCATTCAGCACCCACATTATAGTAAATATACCATATTACTTCATTACTTAAATAATGCTAGGAGGGTTTGAGTAGCTTTGGGTCTTTAGTGGACAGAATCTCCAATAGATGGGGCGAGAGTCGCTCCCTCTCTCTCGCCCGAGCAAGAGTCGAAACTTAATTTAAAATTGATATATCTTTGTTCTCGAACATGATATATTTCATTTGGTGAAATCATAATAATGTTCATATCTCGGTCTTTCTGGAGGCATATAAGATTTTAGGCTTTATTAACGTATCTTTGTTGATTATACAATATATCTGCAAGTGCGTAGGCGTCTGCACTCCATGCCCGACAAGCTACTGAGCGCTACTATAAAAACATATGTATCTTCACTTGAGCTATAAATATGTCTATTGTAATGTATTTAAAATGAAGCTTATATTTCTATCTTGCTTAAGACATATAAAACATTTGTGTTTATTAACGAATTTACGTGAAATAAACATTGATCTGAGAGAGAGTTGCTCTGTCGTTCAGTCTGTACGGGGTGGGAGCTCCGTAATTTTTAAAATACATGTATCTTCATTAGATCTTTAAATATGTCCATGGTAAAGTGTTTAAAGTGAAGCTTATATGTCTGCCTTTCTTGAGACATATAAAACATATATGTTTATTAACGAATTCACGTGAAATAAACATTGTTCTGAGAGAGAGTTGCTCGGTCGATCAGTCTGTCCGGGGTTAAAGCTCGGCTATTATAAAAGTACACGTATCTTCGCTTTAAATTTAAATATGCCCATGGTAAGGTATTTAGAATGAAGCTTATATTTCTATCTTTCTTGTGACATATAAAACTCTTACGTTTATTAAGGAATTTGTGTGAAATAGGCATGGTTCTGAGATGAATGCTGCGGTTTTCGAGCTCGACGCGCGGCAATGGACGCCATACACATCCATTGGGTGTTATTGGACCCTATACCCATTTTATTTGTGGTTGGAGCCCCATACCCATTCTATGGGTGGTTGGAGCCCCATACCCATCCTGTGGGTTGTAGTGGACGCCATACTCATCCTGTGGGTGGTATTGGACCCCATGATACCCTTCCTGTGGGTGGATGTGATCCCCATACTCATCCTGTGGGTGGATGTGACCCTCATACCCATCCTGTGGGTGGTATTGGACCCCTTTCCCACCTAACAGGCGGTAGGTGACAATATACCCATCCTAGCTATAGTTGCTATAGTAGACACAATACCGTAATGTTTGCAGTAGTTTACCCCATAGACATTCCAACGTAACATCGTTTTCTGTTAGCGTTCCTACAAAACATCCTTTAAAGATTTGTAAAGCACAAACTATGGTATATAATATTGATTGGTGAAGGACTGTTATTCTATGTAATAATTTTTAGTGCTTATTATAATTTACAAAGAACAACTAATATTTCTCAAAACAAAACTACGAGCCTTCAATAGGATGTAGCTGATCTTTAATATTCTAAGAGCATGGACAATAGTAGGTAAATTTCACAACCCATGTGGGACCTGAAAACTACAATTTTCATTATAATTGAACCAATTACGAATATTCTGCTTTCTATGTTGACGGACGGGTACTGTGACACGTAAATTGGTACGTGAGGAAGAGTTTGGGCCTTGGTAAAAAAAGTAACTGGGACTATATCACATATTTACTAATTCATATTCAACATATTGACTTTAAGCATTAAGTCATATATGTGCTGTCTTGTGTGAGAACGGGTTGCAACATTATATGGAGGACCTATGGCAATTCCACGACCAAGAGATGGCTTCCTGAACCTTGCAGGAATTAACCTCACTGAGGACAAAGTCACTCTCCTAAATCTGGGCATAAACTGTCATGTTATGTCCAGACCGAGTAAGATGGCCCGGAAAGTAGAGTTGGAAATTCTGATGGACGACATATTCGACCTCGAGACACAAAAGAAGGTCACTACCAAAGATACCTTACAAGCAGAACTTATTGCAGAAGGAGGAAAGAATCGAGGCAATTACAGAAGCACCATACTGTCCCCCGAGCTCAAAGCTGCAGCTAAAAGCCTTCGTGAGAACAAGGAGATAGTTGTCAGGAGAGGTGACAAGTCGCCAATATATGTCATTCTTAAAAAAGACGAATATCTGGCGAAAATGAACATCATACTCTCTGACCAAACTAAGTTCCAAAGGGTAACGAAGGACACTACAGCCGAATTAAAAGCAAAGGTCAACAAACTGATCGAAACTGTGAACGCCAAGAAATCCGGACTCCACCTGCCAAAGATCATTGGGGAATATAAACCTGGATATGCGTATGGAAATGTCAAGACACACAAGCCTGGAAACCCACTTCGGCCAATCATTAGCCAGATACCCACACCCACATACAGACTGGCGAAGCGACTCAACGGCCTGCTGACTCCTTATGTTCCCTGCGCCTTCAGCCTGAAGTCTCCAAAGGAATTTGTTGACTTACTGCGGGGCACACGGGCCACATGGATAAGAGCCTCATTGGACGTAGAATCGCTGTTTACCAACGTACCTGTGGACGAGACAATCGGGATGATAGCCGACAGAGTGTATCGTGATCCAGCCTGTACTCCTCTTGACATACCAGAAAATATTCTGAGGAAACTACTCCAAGCTTGTACTAAAGAGGCACCCTTCTTGAGCCCGGATGGGCACATGTATAAGCAAGTAGATGGGGTCGCCATGGGGTCTCCCCTAGGTGTCCTGTTTGCAAACTTCTACATGGGTACCATCGAGCAAAAAGTCTTAGTCGACATGAACTTGAAACCGGCCATATACTGCAGGTATGTTGACGACATTTTTACACAGGTACCTGATGTCAGACATCTGCAGGAGCTGAAGGAGGCATTTGAGCAGAGTTCCGTGCTGCGTTTCACTTATGAGATGGAAAAGGATGGGAAGCTGCCCTTTCTAGATTTAACAGTCATGGAAAAGAGCGGAGGTTTCCACACTGCAGTCGAAGGAAACGAACATAGGAATGTGCCTAAATGCCAACAGCGACTGCCCAGACAGGTACAAGAGGAGTGTTGTTAACGCATATGTCGACCGTGCTCTCAGCCACAGCTCAGAATGGAAGCAAGTCGACGAAGAACTCTGTAGGGTAAGGCAGGTCCTAGTCAACAACGGCTTCTCCAATGGTTTCGTCGAAGACATCATAAGAAGGAAAGTGAAACGCTATGCAACCTCTGAAGAGACAACTAACACAACACCTATACCCCCTATTAGACTATTTTACAGGAACTTCTTTTCCACAGCTCATAAAACGGAGGAAAGGGTCCTGAAAGATATTGTTAATAGAAACGTTATCCCTACAGACAAAAATCAGAGGATACAACTGACGATTTACTATAAAACCAGAAAAACGGCCAGCCTACTCATGAGAAACTCTCCAGACACAAAACAGAACGCTTTAAAAGAGACTAACGTCGTCTATGCCTTCAAATGCCCTCTTGGGGACTGTAAGCTCCAAAAAACCCAGTATATAGGCAAGACAACAACATCTCTTTCTAGGCGTTTAACGATGCATAAGCAACAGGGCTCCATTAAGGAACATATAATCTCTTCCCACAACCAAACCATCGCCAGAGAAATCCTAGTAAACAACACAGAAATCATCGATAGATACAGCGATAGCAGGCGGCTTGACGTTTGCGAGGCACTACACATCAAGAAGTCAACACCAGCAATTAACAGCCAATTAATGCACAACTATATTCTACCCACCTCAAGACTCCGCTCCAATATAGAAGCATCAAGAAAAATGGACCAATAGGCTTTCTACAAACACTTCTATTCAATACCCATTGTTTCGTGTTCTGTCTTGTATTGATGAAATTAATACCCTATTAATGCCACCTCTTGTTCTGTCTTGTGTTGATGAAATTAATACCCTATTAATGCCACCTCACCCCATCCACCTCACTCAAATGTAGATATAAAATCGGAGATGCGTAAGTTCTATTCAGTTGTGTATTTGTAAACTAAAAGTCTTTTAAAATGTAATAAGTTTTACAAAACGCGCACCGTGTCGCGTCAGACTAGAAATAAAAATCAATTTTGGAGAATTGATTTTTGATTTACCTCCAACAGTGAAAAGATATGTACGAAAGATTGAGAAAATTCGTGTTAGAATTATTAATCTTACTTTTTCGGTCATATTTAATAATATATGTCTACAGGAAAGACTGCTACCAAAATATACTAATATATATATATATATACAATATATATATGGGATACAGACTCGATATATATATATATTATGATATATATATATATTGTGACGGTAACGCGTTGGTGTTCGGCTGTTCAAGGCTAGGGGTATGGCCTCGTCACATAGTTATAAAAAAAAATAGAAAAACTGGAACTTCGTCTGTGGTAAGGTAAGGAGAAGACACACAAAACACAAGTAAACTTTAACAATGAAATTTTAATTACGTTAAATAAATCAAAACATGAAAATAATGCACAAACAAATTCTTATAATAAAATCAATGAATCAAAATAATAAGAATACTTAAATGACAAAATGAAAAGTTACGTTAAGGCAAAATAACAAGAAGTGCAATACAACAGTTAAGTGGGAGGTGCTGGAATATTGGCTTAAAGCCACCACCTCTCTCAGTACACTCTAGAGTCTAGCTGGGAGGAGTGCTGGCTACGAAAGCACGGAACATTCTGAGGACTGATGTTGGGGCGACCCCAGACATCGGGTAGTATTGGGGGGCGAGTGCAGGTGCAGCCAGACCGGCGACCAATCAGCGGAGCCGTAGCGATCAACGGGTAGTTTGGTGATTTGGGTCCGAACAGGTGGCGGGCTGCATACGTTTCTGCTCACCCTTGCAAGCCTTGCTGGTGTTGTTGTCGTTGTTGGACATTTCTTCCATAGTCTTTTTATATAATTGTGAAGACGTAATTTTGGAGGGAAGAGCAGGCTCAATCTCTTGAAGGAGATTATCGTCACAACTCTCCCCCGAAGCCTGCGGTTCTGGAAGAAGTACGTCGTTATGTGGTGGAGTAATGGATGGAGTTGCTTCTACTTCATAAACTCTGGAGAGATCATGGGCTAAGATGTTGTCAGACTCTTGGTATAGCGTGTCTCCAGGTTGAATTTCTGCAGGTAGCAAGCCCATAGTAGAAGACGTTGAGATGAGAAGTGGGCGTGCTGCAGGAGGTGTAGGGTGGTGTGGTCCGTATTGATGGTGGACCGAGCACTTTTCAGGTGTGGAGTGAAGTGCTGAAGCTTCAGGATGAGGAAGAGTAGCTCCTTGCCAATTGTTCCGTAGATCCTTGTAGCAGTAGTCGCTGACAGGTGTATTCTTCTCGCCTCGTTGCTGCATCACGACACCACCCACGTCGGTACCATTGGCGTCGACATGGAGGATGAAGGGCTTATCTGACGAGGTGAGAGTGGAATTAGAAGAGGGCATAGGAGCACGATTATTATCCTGAAAGCATTTGGGAAGATCATTAAGGATTTTGGAATTAGAAAGCGCCGACTCCTTGTCAGTGCTTTCGGGAGAAGAAGCCGGGATGGTCTCACTGTGGATGTAGGGTTCTGTGAAGGTAGAACAATTAATCAAGACAGTGGGAGGAGTACCATTATATTGCTTCAGGAGGTTGACGTGGCACAGCTGGGTCTTCCGCCGCCTATCTGGAGTCTCTATCACATAATTATTATTATTCCTGCACTCTTTGACGCAGTAGGGTCCTGAAAATCTGTTTTGTAAAGGTGAACCTGGGATAGGGAAATAAGCAAGGACGAAGTCTCCCGGCTTGAATTTTCTTACTTTGCTGGTCTGGTCGTAATGAGTCTTCATTCTCACCTGGGCTTTCAATAGATTATCATGGGCAAAGCGGTGGACTCTCTCTAGAATGTGTTGAAGGTTTTGAAGAAACTGGGGCACATTCTGATGCTCACTGAAGGTGGCATCTCTGAGAGAGTCTTTGAAAGCCTTAAGGGGAGTACGGCACTTACGGCCGTAGAGCATCTCATAAGGAGATACTCCTAGGGACTCATTGGGGAGACTTCTGAAAATACACATTATTAGGTCAATCTGCTTATCCCAATCCTTTGAGGTTTCACTACAAAACTTTTTCAAGAGTGCTTTGATGGTCTGATGACTACGTTCAAGAGAACCCTGTGAAGCAGGATGATAGGGGCTGGACAATACCTGTTTGATGTTGAACTCCTCCAGTGTCCTTTTGAAGAGATCACTGGTGAAGTTGGTGCCACAGTCACTTTGAATCTCCCTGGGAAATCCGTATTGAGTGAAGATCTTCAGTAGATGTTTGATAACCGTAGCAGCCGTGATGTTCTTCACTGGAACTGCTATGGGAAATCTGGTGGTAGGACACAGGATGGTTAGGATGTAGGCGTTACCTGAACTGGTCCGAGGTAAAGGACCAACACAGTCTATTATGAGTCTGTGGAAAGGTTCCGCAGGCACCTGTATGGGAATCAGTGGTGCTCTGGGAATGGAGACGTTCGGTTTGCCTGCCATCTGACATGTATGACACTGTTTTACGTACTGTTTGACGTTATTTACCATACCTGGCCAGTAGTAGTCTTGACGAATCCCATGGTAAGTCTTGTTGAAGCCGTAGTGGGAGAATGCTCCGTGGGCCAGGTGTAGAATAGTGGGCCGCAGGCTGGTGGGAATCACAAGTTGTTCGGTGTTGGCCCAATCGTCCTCCTCCTTCAGTTTACTGGGTCTATATCTGCGGTAGAGCAAGTCGTTCTCTAGGAAGAACCCAGGAATACTGTCGGGTTGAGTCTCAGCCTGGAAAAACAATGGTGTTAAAGTAAGATCTTCCCTCTGCAACTTACGGAACTCCAACTTGGTCAGATGCGGGGGTAGTTTCTGAGGGTCTTGAGGGACAGCGGTAGCAGTAGAGTCAGCTGGCTGTGGACGTGCGGCTTGTGCACGGGTGGTCACGAGAACCGGAGGAGAAACTTCACACTCTCTTGAACCTCTGCTGGAACATACTCAAGAATAGGGTTACTTGGCACAGAGTTACACACCTGGGGTTTGTCCATGACGATCAGGTTGGTTGGTTGCAGGTCTTCTGCCAAGTCGTTGCCTAGGAGAAGTTGCACTCCAGGCATGGGAAAAGGCTTTTCCCTGACGGCGACTTGGACTTCCCCGTTCACGTAGGGACAATCCAGGTGGACTCTGGCGAGAGGGTATGGAGTAGTAGCAGTGAGGTCAGTGATGAAGACCGTTTCCCCGGTGTAGACTATGTTGGGCACAGCCGACTTCAAGATGATCGATTGTAGAGCCGCTGTGTCCCTCAAGATCTTCAATTTGAAACGTCCCTCCGGATTTGAACCGTTGGCAGAGACAGTTCCAGTATACAGGTGGTTACTGAAAAGAGAAAGATCATTAACATCAACACCAACATTCATCACAGGCTTACCGGACTTAGGAGGAGTTGGTTTGGGTCGTTGTTGGTCAGTGGTTCCCTTGTATTGAGACTTACCACACTTGTCTATGGTATGTCCATAGAGTCTACAATACTTGCAGTACAGTTGTGAACCAGCTTGATCGGGGCTCACCTTCTCGTAACTGTACCACGACTTCTTACTGGAGGATGGTTCAGGTGTCAGCCGGTGGATGAGGCTGTAAGTGTCAGCCGACTTAGCACACTTCAGGTAGTCGGTTTCTTCTTTATCTGCTAAGTAGAGGCGGACAGGAGGCGGCACACGTCTCAAGAATTCTTCAACAAGCATCAGGTTGACGAGTTCTGTAAAAGTAGAGACATGTGCTGCTTCCAGCCATTTCATGAAATACCTCCGTTTCGTGTTAGCAAACTCGAGGAAGGTAGTGGTACTTGCCTTCAGGTGGTCACGGAATTTCCTTCTATAACTTTCAGTAGAGAGGAGGTAGGCGTCCAACACTGCTTGTTTCAGAGTGTAGTAGTCATTCTCAGACGCCAAAGTACTGAGTGTGACTGCAGCTCTACCTGTAAGATGGACTCTGAGAAGTGTGGCCCATTGGTCGACAGGCCAACTGAGTTGATTAGCAAGGGTTTCAAAGGTGGTAAAGAACACATCAACTTCTGCTTCTACAAAGGATGGCATTAACTTACTTGCATGTGATATATTAAAACTGACGGGAAGATTGGCAGTAGCTTGTTGGCGTTGAGTGAAGTGTGAAGTTTCCAAGGCGATTTCACGTTGACGACACTCTAGAGCCAGAGTTGCTTGTTGCTTGTCATGTTCGCGTTGTATTTCCAACTCGCGTTGTTTTGTTTCAAGCTGTACTCTCTCACGTTCATGGAGCAAGGCGACCTCACGTTCGTGTTCTTCTCTCCTCAAAGCAGCTTCGCGTTCTTGTTCGTCTCTCCTCAAAGCGGCTTCGCGTTCGTGTTCTTCCCTTCGTATGGCAGCTGCTTCTCTTTGCTGCTCACGTTCAATCTTGGCCAGCTCTAGTTTAAGTTTCATCGTAGCCAAGTCAGTTTTCTCTGCAATATAGTAAGTTTCATGAGTTTCAGAGTCTATCTTACCTTGCTCTAAATAGTAATCCAGCAACAGGTTGTGTAGGTCATTTTTGTTGGCTTGGTAGGGAACTTCTAGTTGATACTCATGTGCAAGAGTTTGTAGTTCAGTCCTCTTGGCACGACTTAAAGTCCCTATTTCACCTGCTGGATTTGCACGGAAAGTTTGGAGACGAAACATGGTGAAATTAGCAAATAAAGGTACACGAATGTTCAATAATGAAATGTCAGAAACAGGACAACGTGGCAACTGGTACCTATCCTGTGTGATCTTTAACAATTAACGTTAAGTGAAAGATATTAAATGATTAAATTAAATCAAGGGCGCAGGAAATCTTGTACCCGGTACTCATGTAAGAGAATAAGGGCAAGAAAATCCTACTAACAAATGAAACAAAGTTTCGAAAACAAATGAAACAGTTAAATGCTTCAAAAGTAAAATTGGTAGTCCAAGGATGTAGGCATACCTTGCCAAGTCTCTATAGGACATAAAGCAAGTTTTTCCCACTGAATTTAATATGATACTTACAGAATTAGCGAACTTTTGTGCTCTGAAAAAATAAGCTAATTCCCTACCGTTGTATGTATCATCATCTCTGACTGACGTGTAGGGGTGCGAGGTGTCAACTGGTGACGAGAACTGCTGCTGAGGTCCCAATTCAGCAACTAAAGTTCGAGCTAGAGGAACTATGGCCCTCTTTGTCCTCCTACAGTCAGATTGCAGAAGATTGGGTACTCTTGACCCGGGGCAGACCACAGTACCAGGGTACCAATATGATGATCTGTCAGAATGAGAAATATTCAAGGGACATAGATGGTAAATACGAGTAATAACATGGAGGGAGAGATGACCAATTAAGAGTATGACTGAGGCCTACAGTCACCACGTAATCCAAAGTTGTCTCACCTTCACTATATGTTACTCTCGTAATGCACAATACACCGCACCTTATAAAAAATGAAATTGAATGAAAAATAGTAAAGCTACGTTAACAGAGTTAAATACGCTTACCATAAATTACCACTTGGCACCAGTACCTGAGTGAAGCTCCCGGACAGGCCCCCATATAACTTGTGACGGTAACGCGTTGGTGTTCGGCTGTTTAAGGCTAGGGGTATGGCCTCGTCACATAGTTATAAAAAAAAATAGAAAAACTGGAACTTCGTCTGTGGTAAGGTAAGGAGAAGACACACAAAACACAAGTAAACTTTAACAATGAAATTTTAATTACGTTAAATAAATCAAAACATGAAAATAATGCACAAACAAATTCTTATAATAAAATCAATGAATCAAAATAATAAGAATACTTAAATGACAAAATGAAAAGTTACGTTAAGGCAAAATAACAAGAAGTGCAATACAACAGTAAGTGGGAGGTGCTGGAATATTGGCTTAAAGCCACCACCTCTCTCAGTACACTCTAGAGTCTAGCTGGGAGGAGTGCTGGCTACGAAAGCACGGAACATTCTGAGACTGATGTTGGGGCGACCCCAGACATCGGGTAGTATTGGGGGGCGAGTGCAGGTGCAGCCAGACCGGCGACCAATCAGCGGAGCCGTAGCGATCAACGGGTAGTTTGGTGATTTGGGTCCGAACAGGTGGCGGGCTGCATACGTTTCTGCTCACCCTTGCAAGCCTTGCTGGTGTTGTTGTTGTCGTTGTTGGACATTTCTTCCATAGTCTTTTTATATAATTGTGAAGACGTAATTTTGGAGGGAAGAGCAGGCTCAATCTCTTGAAGGAGATTATCGTCACAATATATATATATATATATATATATATAGACCACTGCTAATATTCAAATTACTTTCTTTGGTGATCTGTATCAAAGCAGATTCAATTATGTTTCTGTTATAGGTGCTTTTACAATTTGTTATTGAAGAAGCACTCTCCCAATCAATTTGGTGAGCTTTTTCTGACAAATGCACAAACAAAGCATTAGACAATTGGCCATGTTTTACAGAGTATTTATGTTGCGATATTCTACATTTTAAATCTTTAGATGTTTGCCCGACATAGAACTTATTACATTCCTTACAAGGTATTTTATAAATGACGCAATTATCACTACGAGGGCTGTTCCTTACTAATAGCTTACCAACAGTGTTTTCGTAGCTAAACATTACATCTATATTAAAAAGTTTCAAGGCCTTGACAATATTCTCAAACCCAGAGAAATATGGTAAACATAACACATTCTTTGGGCGAATCCTTTCACTGCATACATTATTATAATATGTACGACGAGCTTTGTTACGACAAACTTCCAAAAAATTCAGTGGGTAACAAAGCTTAAGACCAATCGAATCAATATTCTTAAATTCTTCATGTAAGAATTCTGGACTCACAACTCGAAGAGCTCTTAGATACATTGAAGAAAAAATTGACTTTTTTACATTGTATTTATGCCCTGAAAAATAATGAACATAAGATAAATTGTTCGTAGGTTTTCTGTAAACACTAAACTTTAATGAAGAGTTTTCCTATGAATAAGCACATCTAAGAATGGCAAACATTTATCAATTTCAGTCTCCATAGTAAATTTTATGGAGGTGACTTGGTCATTAAGTTTGGCTACAAATTCGTCTGTGTTTACATCTGAAGGCCAAATACACAAGATATCATCAACATATCTAAACCAAGGAATGATTCCAGGAGTTATTTTTGAAACGAATTTCTTTTCAAAGAATTCCATGTACAGGTTGAGAGCAATGGCGATAGAGGATTCCCCATTGCCATTCCAAAAGTCTGTAAATAATACTCATTATTAAAGGTAAATTTACATTCTTTAATGCACAACTTAACAAGACTGACAATAATATCAGCAGAAAGAGGTAAGTCATGGCTCATTAGTTCACGAGCAAGATAATCGAGAATATCATCGACCGGTACCTTTGTGAACAAGGAACAAACGTCAAAACTGATTAACTTTACATCAGGAGTGACAGGAACACTATTCAATTTGTTAACTTAACAGTTTAGTGTTTAACTTAAGTTTAGTGTTTACAGAAAACCTACGAACAATTTATCTTATGTTCATTATTTTTCAGGGCATAAATACAATGTAAAAAAGTCAATTTTTTCTTCAATGTATCTAAGAGCTCTTCGAGTTGTGAGTCCAGAATTCTTACATGAAGAATTTAAGAATATTGATTCGATTGGTCTTAAGCTTTGTTACCCACTGAATTTTTTGGAAGTTTGTCGTAACAAAGCTCGTCGTACATATTATAATAATGTATGCAGTGAAAGGATTCGCCCAAAGAATGTGTTATGTTTACCATATTTCTCTGGGTTTGAGAATATTGTCAAGGCCTTGAAACTTTTTAATATAGATGTAATGTTTAGCTACGAAAACACTGTTGGTAAGCTATTAGTAAGGAACAGCCCTCGTAGTGATAATTGCGTCATTTATAAAATACCTTGTAAGGAATGTAATAAGTTCTATGTCGGGCAAACATCTAAAGATTTAAAATGTAGAATATCGCAACATAAATACTCTGTAAAACATGGCCAATTGTCTAATGCTTTGTTTGTGCATTTGTCAGAAAAAGCTCACCAAATTGATTGGGAGAGTGCTTCTTCAATAACAAATTGTAAAAGCACCTATAACAGAAACATAATTGAATCTGCTTTGATACAGATCACCAAAGAAAGTAATTTGAATATTAGCAGTGGTCTATATAACTTAGATCCATTTCTAATAGATCAGCTAAAGGGCGATTTAAGTAGAATCATTGAAAAACATTTGTCTCACTAATTTATTGTATATATTTACTTCTTTATGTTATAATTACCTATATATTATGCTTGTATGTCTACTGTATCAGATGGGTCATTGTGCTACATCGGATGTGCCAATTGGGTGCATCTGATGGGCTAATGGGCCTTCTGCGTTGTCCAAGTATTGTACCTCACCTTACTTCACCACTCCTTCCTGCCTATTTATACCCATCACTCGATCTGTAAAATGACCTTCTGAAGATGTATTTAATATACGAAAGTACTTAAGGAAATTTCCTGTTTCATTTTTCCTCCGTGGTCTGACATTGTCACATTCTTAATCACGTGTTTATTTTCGTGATATACACACACCACATATATATATATATATATATATATATATATATATATATATATATATATATATATATATATATATATATATATATATATATATATATATATATATATATATATATATATATATATATATATATATATATATATGTCGTACCTAGTAGCCAGAACTCACTTCTCAGCCTATTATGCAAGGCCCGATTTGCCTAATAAGCCAAGTTTTCATGAATTAATTGTTTTTCGACTACCTAACCTACCTAACCTAACCTAACCTACCTTTTTGGGCTACCTAACCAAACCTAACCTATAAGATAGGTTAGGTTAGGTTAGGTAGGGTTGGTTAGGTTCGGTCATATATCTATGTTAATTTTAACTCCAATAAAAAAAATTGACCTCATACATAATGAAATAGGTAGCTTTATCATTTATAAGAAAAAAATTAGAAAAAATATATTAATTCAGGAAAACTTGGCTTATTAGGCAAATCGGACCTTGCATAGTAGGCCAAAAAGTGAGTTCTGGCTACTAGGTACGACATATATATATATATATATATATATATATATATATATATATATATATATATATATATATATATATATATATATATATATACATATATATATATATATATATATATATATATATATATATATATATATATATATATATATATATATATATATATATATGCGAACAAGCCTGAATGGTCCCCAGGACAATATGCAACTGAAAACTCACACCCCAGAAGTGACTCGAACCCATACTCCCAGAAGCAACGCAACTGGTATGTACAGGATGCCTTAATCCACTTGACCATCACGACCGGACATAATGAGGTGATAGCCGAGGCTATTTGAACCACCCTGAGTTTTCAGTTGCATATTGTCCTGGGGACCATTCAGGCTTGTTCGCATTTGTGTTCCTCACGTGTGCCCCAAAGAATGAGGTGATTTGGTAAAATGCTATGCCCAATATTACTATCCGAGTGCCGGCGGTGGGGTGGTTCAAATAGCCTCGGCTATCACCTCATTATGTCCGGTCGTGATGGTCAAGTGGATTAAGGCGTCCTGTACATACCAGTTGCGTTGCTTCTGGGAGTATGGGTTCGAGTCACTTCTGGGGTGTGAGTTTTCAGTTGCATATTGTCCTGGGGACCATTCAGGCTTGTTCGCATTTGTGTTCCTCACGTGTGCCCCAAAGAATGAGGTGATTTGGTAAAATGCTATGCCCAAGATTACTATCCGAGTGCCGGCGGTGGGGTGGTTCAAATAGCCTCGGCTATCACCTCATTATGTCCGGTCGTGATGGTCAAGTGGATTAAGGCGTCCTGTACATACCAGTTGCGTTGCTTCTGGGAGTATGGGTTCGAGTCACTTCTGGGGTGTGAGTTTTCAGTTGCATATTGTCCTGGGGACCATTCAGGCTTGTTCGCATTTGTGTTCCTCACGTGTGCCCCAAAGAATGAGGTGATTTGGTAAAATGCTATGCCCAAGATTATTATCCGAGTGCCGGCGGTGGGGTGGTTCAAATAGCCTCGGCTATCACCTCATTATGTCCGGTCGTGATGGTCAAGTGGATTAAGGCGTCCTGTACATACCAGTTGCGTTGCTTCTGGGAGTATGGGTTCGAGTCACTTCTGGGGTGTGAGTTTTCAGTTGCATATTGTCCTGGGGACCATTCAGGCTTGTTCGCATTTGTGTTCCTCACGTGTGCCCCAAAGAATGAGGTGATTTGGTAAAATGCTATGCCCAAGATTACTATCCGAGTGCCGGCGGTGGGGTGGTTCAAATAGCCTCGGCTATCACCTCATTATGTCCGGTCGTGATGGTCAAGTGGATTAAGGCGTCCTGTACATACCAGTTGCGTTGCTTCTGGGAGTATGGGTTCGAGTCACTTCTGGGGTGTGAGTTTTCAGTTGCATATTGTCCTGGGGACCATTCAGGCTTGTTCGCATTTGTGTTCCTCACGTGTGCCCCAAAGAATGAGGTGATTTGGTAAAATGCTATGCCCAAGATTATTATCCGAGTGCCGGCGGTGGGGTGGTTCAAATAGCCTCGGCTATCACCTCATTATGTCCGGTCGTGATGGTCAAGTGGATTAAGGCGTCCTGTACATACCAGTTGCGTTGCTTCTGGGAGTATGGGTTCGAGTCACTTCTGGGGTGTGAGTTTTCAGTTGCATATTGTCCTGGGGACCATTCAGGCTTGTTCGCATTTGTGTTCCTCACGTGTGCCCCAAAGAATGAGGTGATTTGGTAAATGCTATGCCCAAGATTACTATCCGAGTGCCGGCGGTGGGGTGGTTCAAATAGCCTCGGCTATCACCTCATTATGTCCGGTCATGATGGTCAAGTGGATTAAGGCGTCCTGTACATACCAGTTGCGTTGCTTCTGGGAGTATGGGTTCGAGTCACTTCTGGGGTGTGAGTTTTCAGTTGCATATTGTCCTGGGGACCATTCAGGCTTGTTCGCATTTGTGTTCCTCACGTGTGCCCCAAAGAATGAGGTGATTTGGTAAAATGCTATGCCCAAGATTATTATCCGAGTGCCGGCGGTGGGGTGGTTCAAATAGCCTCGGCTATCACCTCATTATGTCCGGTCGTGATGGTCAAGTGGATTAAGGCGTCCTGTACATACCAGTTGCGTTGCTTCTGGGAGTATGGGTTCGAGTCACTTCTGGGGTGTGAGTTTTCAGTTGCATATTGTCCTGGGGACCATTCAGGCTTGTTCGCATTTGTGTTCCTCACGTGTGCCCCAAAGAATGAGGTGATTTGGTAAAATGCTATGCCCAAGATTACTATCCGAGTGCCGGCGGTGGGGTGGTTCAAATAGCCTCGGCTATCACCTCATTATGTCCGGTCGTGATGGTCAAGTGGATTAAGGCGTCCTGTACATACCAGTTGCGTTGCATCTGGGAGTATGGGTTCGAGTCACTTCTGGGGTGTGAGTTTTCAGTTGCATATTGTCCTGGGGACCATTCAGGCTTGTTCGCATTTGTGTTCCTCACGTGTGCCCCAAAGAATGAGGTGATTTGGTAAAATGCTATGCCCAAGATTACTATCCGAGTGCCGGCGGTGGGGTGGTTCAAATAGCCTCGGCTATCACCTCATTATGTCCGGTCGTGATGGTCAAGTGGATTAAGGCGTCCTGTACATACCAGTTGCGTTGCTTCTGGGAGTATGGGTTCGAGTCACTTCTGGGGTGTGAGTTTTCAGTTGCATATTGTCCTGGGGACCATTCAGGCTTGTTCGCATTTGTGTTCCTCACGTGTGCCCCAAAGAATGAGGTGATTTGGTAAAATGCTATGCCCAAGATTACTATCCGAGTGCCGGCGGTGGGGTGGTTCAAATAGCCTCGGCTATCACCTCATTATGTCCGGTCGTGATGGTCAAGTGGATTAAGGCGTCCTGTACATACCAGTTGCGTTGCTTCTGGGAGTATGGGTTCGAGTCACTTCTGGGGTGTGAGTTTTCAGTTATATATATATATATATATATATATATATATATATATATTATATTTATATATATATATATATATATATATATATATATATATATATATATATATATATATATATATATATATATATATATGATCCCTACGTTTATGAGAAGTTTCATTCCGACGATGTCCTCCTCGAGGGGCAGGTGAGCAGTAAGGACACTTCACTGTTTTGTAAACTGAAATTGAAAAAGAACATATTTAACTGTGTGGAATGTAATAGCCCGAATGAGTAAATATTCTCACACTATAAGAGAGAGATAATAGTTTACACAAGCGATATTTCACCTGTGAGTGCAATAAGATGAACTGTGAAATATTAAATAAAAATATCACTCACGGTTATCGCAGAAAATCTGCTGACATCGCTTGCATTTGATGTCGTAATGGCCTAGGGTGGCTTTTCACAGCTTGTGCATTGAAGACGACGTAGTTGGTTTGGTGACGGAATATAGAAGACGCCACATTTCATGCAGGCTGTTAAGGTTCGTCTTTCCATTATGTGGAGCTGTATGGTGTGTAGTGAATGAAGTCTCACAGTGAACTAACGGCGCGTTTGTGTGTGTGGAGGGAAACGACCCCGGTCAAATGAGAAGTGATTGATGATGTGAGGATGATGTGCAGGTGAGGACCAGCTGGTGGAAGTAAGAACAACTCTCTTCCTAAACGAATCCGTAGTGGTGGGAGAGCCCTGCTGGGGTGAACATCTCCCAGACCCTCTGTAGAGTTTGAAAAACGATTAAGGAGAATGGACCACATCCGCCCCTGTGCGGGTCCCAACACGCGCTGGTCTGTCACCTATAATTCACACACACACACACACACGTGCATTGTTACATAACCAGACCTTCTCTGCCAACTGCTACATTCACATCTTAAGAGACTCTGCTCTCTTTCTCACCTTCCTCATCACTTCCTGCCATGTATGAAGGAACTATTCCTCTCATGGATCATCACCAAACACAGCTGCATACCTCGAAGAAAATAATGGCCGTCAAAAACCGCAAACCCATTCCACTCGCTTATAAACCACAATGACCCTCCAACCCTCTCCCGCCATGGGGAAGCTCCCCTCACCCCTCCCCCACCCCATCAACATATCCACTATGTTGGGACTCCTCCCACCTCCACACACCCCTCTACATAGCATTACTTCGACGCATCTATTAATCAAACTATTTATCTGTACACAGGATTAATTCTACAGCAAACACCCCTACATATTCATCTACTCTTATCCACATATTCTACTCTTCTCCTCATATTCATTACTCTCCCACTTACCCCCCACATAGCCCACATACTCTCCTACCCTCACACAACATGACCCCCCCATCATCCCAGACCACATAACCAATCACCGGACGCTCACACGCATCCGACACGCACCAACATCCGTGAAAATTCCCCTACAACACAATGTGGCTACATACCTTTGACCCATCTGGACAGCATACTTAGCCTCCCCTTTTACCTACATGACACACATTTTACCCTCTGCTGCCCTCAGCGTCCCCATTTTACCCCCCTGTGACGCTACCCGTCCCATTCTATGGACTCCCACACCACTTTTGACTATGACCGAGTTCAATCCCTGAGGTTCTCCTCAGGTTTGGGACGGTCGTAGTCTCAATTTACGCTACTGTGGTGTTCCAGCTGAGCATGTCCACTAGGGGCCAAGCCCAGCTGCTGACGTCGGCTATGCTGATGATCCTGTCGGTCTGGCGGATGTGTTTCCCGCCGATGACCCATGACCTTATAATTATTCATCTATTATATACTTGTTATATTTAATTATTCGTTTGTGGCTTTTAATTAATTATGCAAACACGCTATTTTAACCAGTTATTTATGGTTAATAATTACCCATTATGTTATGCTGCCGATGACCCAGCAGCTGTTGGCCCAGCTGGTGGTGTCCCAGCTGAGCATGTCCCCTGAGGGCCAACCTCGCCCGCTGAAGTTCCGGCTGATGTGGCCCCAGATGATGATCCAGCAGCTGATGGCCCAGCTGCCGTGGGGCCCGACCCAGCGGCTGATGTCCCGGCTGAGGTGGTCCCAGGCCGTTCGTTCCAGACCTTAAGTCTGGCCGGTGTTGCCCGGCATCATTTAGTTATTTATGGCTAATAATTACCCATTATGTTATGCTGCCGATGACCCAGGACCTGATGGCACAGCTGGTGGTGTTCCAGCTGAGCATGTCCAACCCTGTCCGCTGAAGTTCTGGCTGAAGTGGCCCCAGATGATGATCCAGCAGCTGTTGGCCCAGCGGCCGTGGGGCCCAACCCAGCGGCTGGTGTGGTCCCAGGCCATTTGTTCCAGACATTAAGTCTGGCCGGTGTTACCCGGCATCATTTACTTATTTATGGTTAATAATTAACATTCTGTTATGCTGCCGATGACCCAGCACCTGATGGCACAGCTGGTGGTGTTCCAGTTGGGTATGTCCCCTGGGGGCCAAACCTGCCCGCTGAAGTCCCGGCTGATGTGGGCCCAGATGATGATCCAGCAGCTGTTGGCCCAGCTGCCGTGGGGCCCGACCCAGCGGCTGATGTCTTGGCTGATGTGGCCTCAGGCCGTTTGTTCCAGACTTAAGCCTGGCCGGTGTTGCCCGGCATTATTTAGTTATTTATGGCTAATAATTAACCATTATGTTATGCTGCCGATGTCCCAGCAGCTGCTGGCACAGCTGGTGGTGTTCCAGCTGAGCATGTCCCCTGGGGGCCAACCCCACCCGCTGATGTTCCGCCCGATGTGGCCCCAGACGACGATCCGGCAGCTGATGGCCCAGCTGCCATGGGACCCGACCCCGCGGCTGATGTTCCGGCTGATTGGTTCCTGCCGATGGTCTAGCGGCCGATGGGCCAGCTTGTGGTGTTACAGCTGAGCACGTCCCCTGGGGGCCGAGCCCGGCTGCTGATGTTGTCTCAGCCAATGCTACGGCAGCTCATGGCCTGTCCCGGATGCTGATGTCCTGGCGGATGTGTTCCCCGCCGATGATCCAGCAGCCGAAGGCTCAGCTGGCGGTGTTCCAGCTGAGCATGCCCTTATAATTATTCATCACGGGTACGGTAAGTTTCAGCTATTGGTCAGTGCCACAGGTTCAGGATCCGTCGTCGACGTCCCTCAGAAATTTATTACCATACTTTACGCCTGGAATTTGCTGCACATTTATGTTGCTTACTACTGGTTACATTTATGTTGTTTATCATTTTTCGGGCTAAATGTTTACATTTAGCCTACCACAATTTAATACTACATTTGATGCATTGCTCATGTTGCATGTTTATGTTACTTTTGCTGTGTTTACAGTTTGGTTGTTTAACTTTAGCTTTGCCTTTAAGTTATTAACTAAGGTCAGCAAGGATGTGCTAGTTGCAGTGTTACGGGCCCTTGCCTCTTGCTCCAAGATTTCCTGGCCCTGCATTTTGATTAGTTTCCCCAGAAATTTATATCTGTATTCTACGCTTAGCTCTTGCTACATATGTATGTTACTTACTACTAGTTACATTTATGTTGTTTAACTCTGCTTATTGCCTCAAAGCTACTAAGTCAGGTCAGCTAGGATGTGCCAGTTGCTGTGTTACGGGCCTCATGCCTCTTGCATCAAGATTATCCAAGCTACTGTTTTTACTTTACAGATTTTACATTCATGGTTGTTAGCTTTCGCTTCTCGCCAGTAAAGTTATTAAGTAAAGTCAGCTGGGATGTGCTAGTTGCAGTATTACGCCCCCCCCCCCTTGCCTCTTGCTTAAGATTAGTCTGGCCCTGCATGGAGGATTAGTTCCCTCAGCATTTTCCGCATTTTACGTTTCGTCTTGCTGAATAGTTATTTTACTTATTCCTGGTTTAAATTATGTGTGTATAACTTACGCTTCTGCCTTTAAGCTACTCAGGAATTCAGCCGGGATGCGCGGTTGCGGTGTCACGGGCCACATGCCTCTTGCTAAGTTTATCTGGCCTTGTTATGCTTAGTTCCCTCAGTCAAAACACATCAATGAAATCAAAAGCACAACTTTTGCTTTGCCATTAGGTTAATAAGAAAAATCAGCTACGGCGTGCTAGTTGCAGTGTTACGGGCCTTTGTCTCACGCTTAAGATTTCTGGCCCTGCATTTACGATTAGTTTCCTGAAATTTATTACTGTATATTATGTTTAGCCCTTGCTGCTTATGTTATTTACTAGAGGTCCGTTTGTAGTCTACCATTTAGGGCCTAAATGTTTACATGTCGGCCCTAAATGTAAGGGCCTAAATGTAATGTAAATGTAAATGTAATGTACGCTGCTAACGTCCCAGTTCCATGGTTGATTCCCGGCAGCCGATGTACCGGCCGGTGGCGCTGCTGTTCCAGCCGCTGCTTTCCCAGCTGCTGATGTTCAAGCTGCTGATGCCACGGCTCATGAAGCCCAGCTGAAGCGTTCCACCTGACGTTGTGCCTATCAATTTATCACTCTTTTCAGCCTTAGTGTAATTTATGGTATTCCCAGCTTCATGACTAGTTCCCGTTATTCTCTACTGACAGTTATATTCCAGTCTTTAGCCTAAATTGTCTTGCAGCTGGACTTCTACTTACCACCGAAGTCTTCCCTAGTGGCCAGTTGCCGTTATTTCCTATCTCCATCAGATGTTGATGCTCCAGCCGCTGATGTCCAGCTGCAGGTGTCCCAGCGACGATGCTCCAGCCGCTGATGTTCTGGGGCACGATTTTGCAGTTCAACATTCGGCAACGGTCGTTAAGTTAATCCATTATTTGCCCAATTTTGACTATTGCTGCTTGCGTTATACACGCTAAGTTAATGTGGGTTTAGGGTTAAGGTACTACCATCGCTGCATGCTTTTTTAACTTATAAAACTCTTGCTCATTGTATTTGAGTTAACTAAGCCAGCTAGGTTGGGCTAGTTGCTGTGTTACAGGCCTCATGCCTCTTGCTTCAGATTCCCTGGGTTAGCATTTAGCATTCAGCACCCACATTCAACACATAACTAAGAAAGTCTCGAAGACAGTTGGTATACTCTCCAAAATCAGATATTTTGTTCCTAACTCTGCTCTCCTCTCACTATATTATGCACTAATCTGCCTCTATCTTATTAATTATGGTATCTGTGCATGGGGGGTCTACCACTGCAAACCACCTGAAGTCCATCATCACGAAGCAAAAATCTGCTATCAGAATAATAACTAACTCTGCTTTCAGACAACACTCAGCTCCCTTGTTTAAATCCCTAAACTTGCTAAATATTAACTCCCTCCACACATTCTCTTGTGTCAACTAGATTTACAAAACCCTGTTCTTAAATGCAAACCATGCTCTGAAACTCTCCCTGGACAGATGTAATAGGACCCATTATCACCACACCAGAAATAAATATCTCTTTGATATCCCCAGGGTCAAACTTAATCTGTGTAAACACTCTATGCAAATTAAGGGACCTAGTCTATGGAACTCACTCCCTAGTGTATTGAAAAACGTTAAAACTTTTGCTTTATTTAAAAGCAAAACCAAAAAGTACCTTATTTTATCTTAGTTTCCTACACTGAGCTTTAAATTTGCTCTGTATCTAGTGTTACCAAATCTCCTAATTTTTATGTATTTAACCCAAACAACCTTATCATTGTGTTCATTGCTGTCTTCTTTTATGTGCTAGCCATATGCTGTATTGTGCCTATCAATTTTTGTCAACTACCATTCAAGCTGTCATTGCAATCAATCTTAGCTACCTATGTGCTTTAATATACTGTACCTACAATTTTCTCTCATCTTTTTTTTCTTGCCATGTAACTGTTATCATTTTTTGTTATAAATTTTGCAAGTATTTACCTACTTAAAATTTTCTTAGATTAAGGACCTGCCCGAAACGCTGCACGTACTAGTGGCTTTACAAGATTGTAATTACCATATTATGCATCCTCACATTCCCAATTTACCTTCTTGTATATGCATAAATAAATAAAATAAATCAATAAATAAATTTACCACTAGCCTACAACAATTTATTTCTACAATGATTACTTGTCATGTTGCATGTTTATTTTACTTTTGCTGTATTTACAGTGCGTTTGTTTAACTTTTGCTCTGCCATTAAGTCATTAAGTAGAGTCAGCTAGGATGTTCTAGCTGCAGTGTTGCGGGCCCCTGTCTCCTGCTTTAAGATTTCAAGGCCCTGCATTTATGCTTAGTTTCCTCTGAAATTTATTACTGTATATCGTTTAGCTCTTGCATGATTATGTTAATTATTACTGGTTACGTTATATCGTTTATCATTTATGACCTAAATGTTTACATTTAGCCTACCACAATTTAATTCTACAATTGATGCATTGCCCATGTTGCATGTCGTTTTACTTTGCGGTGGTTACAGTTGTCGTTTCACTTGCTTGCCATTTAAGTTATTAAGTAAGTCAGCGAGAAGGCGCTAGTTGCGGTGTTACGGCCCTTGCCTCTTGCATTAAGATTTTCTGGCATTGTAATTATTTTCGTTTCCTCGGGAATTTATTACCGTGTTTTACGCTTAGCTCTTGCTGCATAATTATGTTACTCACCACTGGTTACATTTACGTTGTTTACTCTGCTAATTGCCTCTATACTACTAAGTAAAGTCAGCCAGGATGTACCAGTTGCGGAGTCGGGCCTCATGCTTCTTCCTTTAAGTTCATTCACATATTGTTCAATTTACTTTCTGGGTTTACATTTATGGTTGTTTAACTTTTGCTTTGCTACATGCGGGCCTAGTTTTACTCAGCAGTTCATCCCGTCATAGTGTGGTCGGCAGGCAGGTGGGGGCCAATCATCCTAAGACCCAGCTGCTGATGCTCCTGCCGATCACCCTGCAGCTGATGGACCGTCGGATATGGTTCCCGCCGACGATCTAGCAGCCGAGGGCTCAGCTGGCGGTGTTCCAGCTGAGCATGCCCAGTCGCCCTCCTTATTTATATACGAATTCTTTTTTCTTTTACATTTTGTCGTTCTTTGTATTCCTTTCTAATTTATGTATTATATATTAGTTTTGTTTTGTTTCTCGGGGACGGACCCAGCTGCTGATGTTCCGGCCGATGTTCCAGCAGCTGACGGCCCAGCTGGTAGTGTTACGGCCGATGAGTGAGGCACAGCTGCTGATGTTCCGGCTGACGAGGTTCCAGCCGATGATCCAGCAGCTGAGGCCCCAAAAGGTAGTACCCAGCCGAGTATGTCCCAGCTGCTGGAGCTGATACCTGGCAGTCTCCAGCCGAAGATGCTGCAGCTGAAATGGTCCAGCTGCCGATCCCAGATGGCGTATCCCAGCGGAGGATTTTCACGGGGAAGAAGGGAAGATCGCATTTCCTCTCCATTCTTAATAATAATTTCTTTGCAGTTCTGATTCGTCTTATTTGTGCATAAGTGGGTTCGCAGTTCGATGCCCCCCATTACCATCCTCTTACATTAGCCTGTTGGCGTTATTTAGTATTTACCCGCTGCATAGCGATATGGGCATCGTTGCACTCTATTGCAGTCATTTGGGGCCACCTCCAGTCCACTGTCAGCTCTGTGTTTTATCATTGACTTATAATTGTTCTTATTATTAGTAGTTGCTGTGTTGGAGCTTACTAACTACTCGACGCCGACTTTCACTATTTCTCTTAGTTCCTGCTGAGGGGGCGTCCGATTGTTCCAGGAGTTAGGACTTATTGTATCTGGCAGTACCATTGCTAGACTTCTAAGTTACTCCCCACTCAGTTATGCTGGGGACTTTATTCAAATCTACCATTCCTGCCTTTCGCAACAGGTGCCGTATCCAGTTAACCCCACTCTTGCAGCCTAAGCTGCCACCAGTACGCGTATGGTGTGGGTCCACCACAACCGTGCCTTTGCCTTACACGTTACCACTGCATGCCAGCTTCTGCCCACCCTTACTGCCTTAATACTTCCAGATCCACGATAGAACGCGCACGAGGAAAACCATAAATGATCGAGGACCACGTGGTGGGGCCCGAAAGGCGGACAACTGATCTCGTGCCCACCGTGAGAGGTGTCCTGGGAGGACCTACACGCTTCTTAGCTGCCACCTCCCCTCCACATCTGTGGGGCTCGCCACAGCGACAACGACCGACATGGGGTCGACCTCGGGGAGTCGGCCTCGGTGTGGACAGCGTTCACTTTCCCACACCCGCCCTGGGGCCAGCCTTTCAGGACTGGACTCTGTGAGGGCGGGCTCCAGCGACGAAGATATACATGGGATCGACCAGTCATTTGCCATGGTGGACAGCACTCCCTACATGTGGTACAAACCCTGCAGTATGTACTCCTCCCAGGGTCAATGTCGATGGGTTATCCCGCCTCTCTCCGCCCCATGGCTTGTCAAGATGGCGCGCTGTTGGCCCACCAAGGAAACTGTCTCAGTTAGCATCTTCTGCCTGTAGACCCGGAATGGTACCTTTTTCAGTCACGGGCACCTGACTGTTTTTAACGGCCTCTCCGGGCATACGGGCACGGCCACGGTAGCGAGCTGGCATGTTCCTACTTACAACAGCCAGCTCCCGCTCTGCCACCTCCCCTCCACATCCGTGGGGCTCGCCACAGCGACAACGACCGACACGAGGTCGACCTTGTACATCCTACGTCAGGTGGGATGTTGTTGCTCTGCCACTTTGAGGCCACCTTGCGGCCAGCGGGCCTCGCCCTTCGGTGGAGGGGGGGGGGGGGGTTCCGGCCAGCTGGCCTGCACTGGGGGTGCAGCGCCGGTCCCAAGTGTCCTGCTGTCCGCAGCTAATACTTTGCCCAGTCTAGGTGCTAGTAAGCCCTACCTTTAGTCAAGAGACCCTTCTACTTATTCCTTGGCGGCACGGCCTCACGCACTGGGAAAAAAATCTCACCCATTGTCATCTCAGTTTTCCCCAGCACTAGGTATTTTCTGCCCACCGGTTAAATTCCGGTTAACTCAGCTAGGATTTACCATTATGTCTTTATGGCCTCTAGGTCGGCCTCCGTTAAGTGTTATGTGGCCTATTCACTTGATTGAACATTTGTGTCCTGACTGTTATAACTAGTTTTATATAATTACATTACATTGACATTAGGTTTCTGCAGAATGTGTTTACCATGTCACTAGGCTAAGCTTACTCACTTAATACGGGTGTACACTTTAAGTTAAATATTAGTACTCGGTAGACATGGATATGTTACATTTGTTCCTACTTATATATATTTACATGTTCTGCAGAATTTAATTTACCATCTCCAATTATGTAATAAATAAGCCCCAAACTGTTGGCGTCTTTTTCCCCCCTGAGCAGAAAATAATGATTTTCTAGAGTTTGGAGACATTAACAATTACCAAATATTTATTACCCAACGCCAAAAATTGTTACATTGTATAAATTTATACATCGCTGTAAAATTGCCTACAATGTCACAAAACAAAGTTTCAGGTAAAGGTAAAGAGAATACTTTGCTGAAAGCACATATCTTAAGCAGCCGAAATAAGAATCCCTTTTGCCCTTCATCTACTTCACTCTCTTCCCTTCTCATCCTCTCTCCTATACAGTCTTTAGCATTTTCTTTCCATCAAACCAGAGCTGTTAATATAGATAGGGATAACTTTTACATAAGTTGATGTTAAGTTGCCTTTTTTACACTTACAGTACAATTTCTATTCAAGAATATAGCACTCGGCGCAGGCAGTTCTAATCGTCTACAAGTCGCTACAGCTTCGACACAGAACAGGCAGCAGAATAGGACCTCATCGAGCTACAACGCTCTCCCACATAGAGCTCCGCGACTCCGGCCACACTCAGCTCTCTGCTCTGCTCCAAGCTCCGTCTCAACATCGACGACACTGCTATATCCAGGACTAATAAATAAATATGAAACTCACTAAAAACTGTGTATCTCTACCCAACAACCTAACATAATCGTACGTTACACTGGTAACGTACGATAACACCATCCACTTTACAGTTTTTTAAAACGTTTCATCTTATTTAAATAATATTTTTTTTTAATTACTAAAAAAATATAAGTTTTTGCTAAAATTTATAATTTAAGTACACTGTGGCCGCCTACTCGCTCGAAGCTTATAGCTCTGTGGCCACTTGTTGGCTCTAGGCTTACTGCTCTATGGCCACTCGTTGGCTCAAGGTTTACGCTCTGTGGCTACCTTTTGGCTCTAGGATTAGTGTTCTATGATCACTTGTTGGTTCTAGGCTTAGTGCTATGTGGCCACCTGACCAAAACACCAATAACAAGAAACACCATCGTGACCTAACTGTGACGACCACTGTAGTACACAGTATCTTAGTTGGCCCTATTCACTGAAGACTATGCGGTTTAATGTGTACATTGTACACCAAAAATAAATGCAAAATGTTTTGCATCCATCCACTATATAGTTCTTTCAAACGTTTCAACTTAAATAATATTTTTTTTTAAATTATTAAATAAATAAAAGTTTTTGCTAAAATTTATAAACATTTTAATATTTAAAAAAAAAGATTCACTTTGCTTTCTATACTTTTATCTTGTTAATAAAGTCGTAATATAAACATATTTCCAGATTACGAACTGATGTAAAATAAAATAATAAATAAAATGTTTATTCAGGTAAGGTACATACATACAAGAGATTTTACATAAATTGATAGATTTATAGATAGAGCTAGTACATACAATGCCTAAAGCCACTATTACGCAAAGCGTTTCGGGCAGGAAAAACTTTAATGACTAATACTTAATACTAAATGAGTATAAAGAATAAAATGTGTTGAGAACAAATAAAAATAAAGATAAAAAGGGGGAAACATGGCTGAAAAAGCAGCACAAATACAAATAGGTCGACAAACAGCGTTGTTTAAGAAAACAGACATGGGTTGACAATAGAGGGGTAAGGTAGGTTACAGGGAATTTATTAGGTAGTGCTTCGTTTTTATCTTAAACTGGTTGAGAGAGGTACAGTCTTTAACATGGTTGGGAAGGTCATTCCACATTCTGGGTCCCTTGATTTGTAGAGCATTTCTAGTTTGATTAAGTCGTACTCTTGGAATATCAAAACTGAATTTATTTCTGGTGTGGTGCTCATGGGCTCTGTTACAACCTTCAATGAAGCTTTTGAGGTCAGGATTGGCATTACAGTTCAGCGTTTTATATATGTATAATACACATGAGAGAATGTGCAGTGACTTAATATCTAACATATTCAGAGATTTGAGTAGGGGTACCGAGTGATGTCTGGGGCCAGAGTTGGATATTGTCCTAATGGCAGCTTTGTGTTGAGTAATTAGAGGACGTAAATGATTTTGGGTAGTAGAACCCCAAGCACAAATACCATAGTTGAGATATGGATAGATGAGGGAGTAATAGAGCGTCACCAGGGCATGGCGGGGTACATAATATCTGATCTTAGAAAGAATGCCAACAGTTTTTGAAACTTTTTTTGATATATTTAGAATGTGTCCCTGGAAATTCAGCTTGTGGTCAATGAGAACGCCAAGGAATTTGCCATCTAATTTGTTACAAATTTGGGTATTGTTAATTCTGAGATTTATTTGATTAGAGGATTTATTGCCAAACAGAATATAGAAAGTTTTGTCAATGTTAAGGGTGAGTTTGTTGGCAGTTAGCCAAAGATGGACTTTATTTAGCTCAGTATTTACTGTGGCATTTAGAGCAAGGGGGTCAGGACTGGAGTAAATGAAGGTTGTGTCGTCAGCAAATAGAATTGGTTTGAGGTGTTGGGAGGCATTTGGAAGGTCATTAATGTAGATGAGAAAGAGGAGAGGGCCAAGTATGCTGCCCTGAGGAACACCAATGTTGATGGGTAGGGTGGGAGAAATTGAATTATTCACAGAAACATACTGGAGCCTGTCAGTAAGGTAAGATTTGAAGTATTGCAGGGAGTGTCCTCTGACTCCATAATGATGTAATTTAAGAAGAAGGTTTTGGTGGTTGACAGTGTCAAAAGCCTTCCGCAGGTCCACAAATAACCCAACAGGGAACTCATTTTTATCAAGAGCTGCATGAATCAAGTTAATCATACTAATAAGTGCATCGTTAGTGCTTTTTTTGGGTCTGAAGCCATATTGACAAGAGCTAAGTATATTGTGTTTGGCTAGATAAGAGTAAAGCTGCTTGTAGATTAGTTTTTCAAATATTTTTGACAAGTTAGGCAGGATTGATATAGGTCTGTAGTTGTTAACATCTGTGAGATCACCACATTTGTGGACAGGGGTTACTCTCGCTTTTTTTTAGCATATCTGGAAAGGTTTGGAGTTCAAGTGACTTGTTGAAGAGCAATGCAATAGCAGGGGCTAAAGATCTGGAGGCTTTTTTGTAAATTAAGGTTGGTATCTCCTCAAGGGCACTAGACTTGGTTTTAAGGGAAAGGATTATCTCATTAACGTCAGTGGAATTAGTAGGCTTTAGGTACAGAGACTGTGGATAGTTACCTGTAAGATAGTCCTTAATATCAGTACTGGAAGATGGAATATCATTTGCAAGGGATGACCCAATGGAAGAGAAGAACCTATTGAACTCAATAGCAGAATCAGAGGCTGAAAGCTGACCATCGTTATTGGACAGGAGTGTTGGTTTGTTATTTAAAATCTTCTTAGATCCCAATATTTGTGAAATTGTGCTCCAAGTTTTTTAATGTTGCTCTTTATTTGGGTAAATTTATCTTCGTAGTACTTAGTTTTGGCTTGTCTAATTATTTTAGATAGCAATAACGAGTAATTCTTTGAGAATTCTCTGGAGACGGTTCCTAACCGATACTTCTTCTCAAGGTCATGTTTTTTATTAATGGATTTAAGTATTCCTTTTGTAAGCCAAGGATTGTTAAGCCTTTTGGTTGTGACTTGTTTCGTAAACATAGGACAGTGGGTGTTATAAAGGTTGAAAGTTTTCGGAAGAAAAGATTGCACTGCTAGGTTGATGTTCCCTATGTTACCTAACTCGGACTCCCAGTTGACATTATCAGCAGCAGTTATAAAATTGTCTATTGCAGTTTCATTGTGCAGCCTAAAGCTTAACTCCCTTGTCTCTAGAGGCGGTTTGCTAATGTTTGTTAAGAGAAATGTGGGGTAATGATCTGTAGTGCTATTGGTGATTACACTTGAAGTAAGCGGAGAGGTTATGTTGGTCCAGATGTGATCTAGAGTCGTGGCAGTACTATCAGTGATTCTAGTAGGTCTAGTGATTAAGGGTATGAGGAAGCAGGAATTCATACAGTTGAGGAAGCTAACAGCAGTAGGGTGTTCAGGCTCGCAGAGGTCAATATTAAAGTCCCCTGCGATTATTAGATGGTTTTTGTTCAGTCTGTTATCTAGTATTAGATTTCTAAGGTTTGAGTTGAATTCGGACACATCAGTGTTAGAAATTCTACAGACTGCACCCACAGACAGAACAGACTCGGCACCCTTGACTCTGAAACTGGCGAAGATAAACTCCCCACAGAAGTCTCTAGTTCTAATTACTTTTAAGCATGTTAGTTCTTGGTGGTAGTAAAGAGCAGTACCACCACCTCTGTGATTTTGACGACAGTTGTGAATTGCCGAGTAGTTAGGCATGTTAAAGAGTTGAGTAGTATCCTCTTTCAACCACGTTTCAGTAAGTACAATAAAAGATAATTGTTGTCAATAGTTTCAATCAAGGCACTAACATCATCGAAGTGTTTACCTAGGGATCTAACGTTCAAGTTGATTACAGACATATTGCGATTATGTGGTAATACATTGTTTACATCATGTGCTGTAAAATATCTGCAATTTTGATCATTAAAGTGATGATTGTCATAGATAGTGGATAAGAGGTTTAGTTCTGGGTCTATACTTGTCTGCATAAAAAGGCTGGTTGTAGGAAAACAAGGCAAGAATGGCAATTACAAAATAGAATTATGATATAGAAGGAGGAAAATTATATAAACAAGACTATACAATACAAAGACAAAATGAACAAAAAAAAAGAAAAATGAGGTAGATTGCTTACAAGTACTCTCAGGTACACTGTAAGTAACAATTTGCAATTTGAGACACAGGCAAAGCCAGGGATACAATGGAGTAAGGGAGTATGGCGAGGCTAGGCAAACTAGGTAATAAATGAAAACAAAGAAAAAGTTGAATAATGAACATAGGCAAATTTAAGCTAATGATTATTAACTATAAATAGTTCAGTTATGACTGTATAATTAATAAGACAAAACGAAATATTAATGCACTCAATTAATTAAGTCCAGTAAATGACTAGTAAAGAGTAAATTAAAAATTAATTTAAAAAGTGAAACAAGGAGACTTAGGATACCTAGCCAGCACTAGGTAACAAGGGGGTTAATTAAGTTGATTCATTGAGAGTGCTAATAAGGTGAGACAAACCACATTGGGTGAGGAAAATGTTGAGGTTCTCTTCATTAGCAATTGTAAACATTTTACCTTCTGAGTATTTAAAAATATGTAATAAAAATATTTAAAAATATGTATTTAAAAATAAATAAATATTGACATCCTCCTCTTTCTCCATCACTCATAAGGTTGTCTGGTCGCGATTTTCTATACCACCTTAATGGGTAACCTCAATATTCAAAATTTTTATGTTTCATTCCACAAGAAATTTTGTGTTGATATTTCGAATACCATATTAAAATCCCTTTTACGTACCGTATTCTTAAGCCACTGTCACAGTCGTCAGTAAATGGGGATCACTTAGCTAATGGGCACCATTCGTCCCTCCCCCCCCCCCAACTCCTCCGTCCAATCCCAAATCCTTATTCTGCAATTCGATGCAGTGCCTGGTTATGCTTATGTTGTGGCTGAGGGTGTGGAGGCTGGTGTTGATGTTGTTCAGGGCCTTGTTGAGGTTGGTGATGCAGTGCCTGGTTATGGTTATGTTGTGGCTGAGGGTGTGGAGGCTGGTGTTGATGTTGTTCAGGGCCTTTTTGAGGTTGGTGATGCAGTGCCTGGTTATGGTTATGTTGTGGCTGAGGGTGTGGAGGCTGGTGTTGATGTTGTTCAGGGCCTTGTTGAGGTTGGTGATGCAGTGCCTGGTTATGGTTATGTTGTGGCTGAGGGTGTGGAGGCTGGTGTTGATGTTGTTCAGGGCCTTGTTGAGGTTGGTGATGCAGTGCCTGGTTATGGTTATGTTGTGGCTGAGGGTGTGGAGGCTGGTGTTGATGTTGTTCAGGGCCTTGTTGAGGTTGGTGATGCAGTGCCTGGTTATGGTTATGTTGTGGCTGAGGGTGTGGAGGCTGGTGTTGATGTTGTTCAGGGCCTTGTTGAGGTTAGTGATGCAGTGCCTGGTTATGGTTATAACAATAAACACTACAATAAACAGCATGAAAGTGGTAGATCCGGACAACTTCTTTATGCGTGATATCCAAACTCCTGTAAATATAATTTATATCAACACGAGCTTAGTAAAATTTGCAAGAAAAATTGACAACATGCCAATGCACCCAGCCCCGAGTTCAGACTCATGGAATTCAATATTTATAAAGAAATATTTTACTAAACTAAAAATAAAAAGTTAAGAACCTTGATGATGGTTTTGTCATTCAATGAATCACTATTCAATGCCAATAGTGACTGCCCAGACAGATACAAGAGGAGTGTTGTTAATGCTTACGTCGACCGCGCTCTCAGCCACAGCTCAGGATGGAAGCAAGTCGATGAGGAACTCTGTAGGGTAATGCAAGTCCTAGTCAACAACGGCTTCTCTAATGGTTTTGTTGAAGACATCATAAGAAGAAAGGTAAAACGCCCTGCAACCTCTGAAGAGTCAATTAAGACAACACATGTACCCCCCTAATAGACTATTTTACAGGAACTTCTCGACAGCTCATAAAACGGAGGAAAGGGTCCTGAAAGATATTGTTAATAGGATCGTTATCCCTACAGACAAAAAATAGAAAATACTATTGACGATTTACTATAAAACCAAAAAAACGGCTAACCTACTCATCAAAAACCCTCTAGACACAAAGCAGAATGCCTTGAAAGAGACCAACGTCGTCTATGACTTCAAATGCTCACTTGGGGAGTGTAAGCCCCAAAGAACTCAGCATATAGGCAAGACAACAACGTCTCTTTCCAGGCGATTGACAATGCAAAAGCAACAGGGCTCCATAAAGGAACACATAATCTCCTCTCACAACCAGACCATCACCAGAGAAGTCTTAACAGACAACGCAGAAATCATCGATAGGTGCAGCGATAGCAGGCGGATCGACATCTGCGAGGCACTATACATCAAAAAGACAACACCAGCAATCAACAGCCAATTAATGCACAACTATATTCTACCCACTTCAAGACTCTGAACCAATATAGAAGCATCAAGAGGAAGTATGGGCCAAGAAGCACTCTGCAGCTACTTCCATCCAACTAATACCCACTGTTTCGTGTTCTGTCTTCCATTTGTCACAAATTTGTTCACCTTATCCGATACTGTTGTACCATATCATCTCACCCAAGTGCGAGTATATGTAAGACGGATAAACTGTTCAGTGTTAGTATAAGTAAAACTCTGTTTAGTGTTTTCAGGTTACAGTTGTGTGTGTAAACTAAAGTCTTTGAAAATGTAATAAGTAATTACGAAACGCGTTCAAGCGTCGCGTCAGACTAGGAATAAAATTAATTTTGGAGAATTTATTTTTCAATTACCATCGACAGTAAAAAGAAACATAAGAAAGAGAAAATTCGTGTTAGAATTATTAATCTCACTTTTTTCGATCATATTTAACTATATATATATATATATATATATATATATATATATATATATATATATATATATATATATATATATATATATATATATATATATATAGCAGCACTCGGCCTACTATGCAAGGCAAGGTTTGCCTAATAAACCAAGTTTTCTTAAAATTATATATTTTTCAATTTTGTTTTGTGTAATGATAAAGCTATCCATTTCGTTATGTAATTTGTATATATTTGAGTTAAAACTAACGTAGATATATGCCTGATATTTCTGATATATGCCTGATGTAGATATTTCCTGCCCGAAACGCATTGCGTA
The DNA here is from genome assembly GCF_020424385.1 of Procambarus clarkii. Classification (NCBI taxonomy): domain Eukaryota; kingdom Metazoa; phylum Arthropoda; class Malacostraca; order Decapoda; family Cambaridae; genus Procambarus; species Procambarus clarkii. The sequence continues at coordinate 34,822 of NW_025561694.1, read as the reverse complement.
ATAGTGGCTTTAGGCATTGTATGTACTAGCTCTATCTATAAATCCATCAATCTTTGTAAAATCTCTTGCATTTATGTACCTTACCTAAATAAACATTTATTTAATTATTTATATTTATATAACCGAACCTAACCAACCCTACCTAACCTAATCTAACCTAAGCAAACTCAACTACGTCAATACTTTATGTTCTTAATATAATATAGTAATAATAATTCAAATAAACTACATGGAAACAATTTATTGAAAATAATGAAAATCACTCGGTGTATTAGGCAAATCAGGCTTAGCATAGTAGGCCGAGAAGTGCGTTCTGGCTACTACGTACGACATATATTTATATATATGTCGTACCTAGTAGCCAGAACGTACTTCTCAGCCTGCTATGCAAGGCCCGATTTGCCTAATAAGCCAAGTTTTCATGAATTAATTGTTTTTCGACTACCTAACCTAGCTAACCTAACCTAACTTTTTCGGCTATCTAACCTAACCTATAAAGATAGGTTAGGTAGGGTTGGTTAGGTTCGGTCAAATATCTACGTTAATTTTAACTCCAATAAAAAAAATTGACCTCATACATAATTAAATGGGTAGCTTTATCATTTCATAAGAAAAAAATTAGAGGAAATATATTTATTCATGAAAACTTGGCTTATTAGGCAAATCGGGCCTTGCATAGTAGGCCGAGAAGTGCGTTCTGGCTACTAGGAACGACATATATATATATATATATATATATATATATATATATATATATATATTGTGACGGGAAAGTGTTGGAGTGTAGATGTTCGGCAGTCCTCCAATGGCAGGTGTCAATGCCTGGTCACACTTACAAAAAAAGATAGACTGCTTGCCTGTTGTCTGTGGTAAGTGAGAGGGAGGAACACGTAAAACACAAAGTATGAACAATGAAACTTTAATATATTTACTTTAAACATAAATGAAAATAAAGACAAATCTGGGGAATGAAAATACAATTAAATAGCAATGATAAATGCAAAGACAATGTGAGACAATAGTATAAAGGTGAAATAATAAAATGGTGCCGAGAATATCGGCTATGGCTGAGACCTCCCTTCATATACAAGCCAGTGAGCTTAATATGCCAGAGAGAGATGTCAACTCTAAGAGCACAAAGAATATTCTGAAGTTGATAGCTGGTCAGGGCTCCGACGTCGATTCAGGTAGATGGCGCGGAGGTACAGTGTGCAGGTGCGCAGTAGGCGAGTCACTAATCAGGAGCAGGAAGGCTGGTATGGGTAGTTTGCTGGTTTGACGACAAGCCGGCGTGGAAGGTGTGAGGAGTAGGGGGGATCTTGGGTACGTTTTGCCTCCTGGTCAAAACGTTTTGTGCTACCGTTGGACGTATCTTGAATGTAGCATCTTATACTTGTTAACTGGACGTAACTTGAGGTAGGGAAGAGCAGGCTCAATCTCTCTAGAAAGAGATTATCGTCACAACTCTCCCCCGAAGCCTGTGGTTCCGGGTGACGTTACGTCTTCAGGTGGTAGAGTGGTAGGTGGAGCAGCCTCCACCTCAGACTCTGGAGAGGGCGTCTGTTATGATGTTGTCAGAACCCGTGATGTAGAACTCTCCAGGTTGAATTTCTGCAGATATCAAGCCCATCGTAGAAGCTGTTGATTGTTGAGTTGGGCTTGCTGCAGGAAGCGTAGGGGATTGTGGTCCGAGTTGATGGTGGTAGACCGAGCACTTTGCAGGGACGGTTCGAAGTGCTGTAAGTTCAAGACGATGGAGTGTGGTTCCCTTTCGATCGTGCTGTAGTTCCTTGTAGCTGTAGTAGCTAACAGGTCGAATCTCCTCGCCTCGTTGTCGCATCAGGTCACCCCCGATGCCGGTTCTACTGACGTCGACATGGAGGATGAAAGGCTTCGTGATATCTGGCGAGGCGAGAATAGTATTAGAACATGGCAAAGGAGCACTATTATAGTCCTGTAAATTGGGATGAAGATCAGGTAGGATTTCTGATTTGGAAAGCACCGTCTCAGTGTTAATGCTTTCGGGAGAAGCAGGGAAGGTTTCACTGTGGAGGTATGGACCTTTAAATGTAGGGACTGATACCAACACAGTGGGGGGAATACCTTGATACTGCTTCAGGAGGTTGACGTGGCACAACTGGGTCTTCCGCCGCCTATCTGGAGTCTCAAGAACGTAGTTGTGGTTGTTCCTGCACTCCTTGATACGGTAGGGTCCTGAAAACTTTTTTTGCAATGGAGAACCTGGAATAGGAAAATATGCCAACACGAAGTCTCTTGGTTTAAATTTCCTTAATTTGCTGCTTTGATCAAAATTGGTCTTCATCCTCTCCTGGGCTTTCAATAGGTTGTCATTAACAAATTTACGTACTCTCTAGAATGTGTTTTAAGTTTTGAAGAAACTGAGACACATTCTGAGGGTCACTGAAGGTGGCATTACGTAGAGAGTCTTTGAAAGTTGAGAGGAGAACGGCACTTACGTCCTTAGAGCATCTCATAAGGAGATACTCCTAGAGACTCATTGGGGAGACTTCTGAAAATGCACATGATGAGATCAAGTTGTTTATCCCAGTCCTTCAAGGTGTCATTGCAGAATTTCTTTAGGAGTGCTTTAATTGTCTGATGACTACGTTCATGAGAACCCTGTGAAGCAGGATGATAGGGGCTGGACAGTACCTGTGTGATGTTGAACTCCTCCAGTGTCTTCTTGAAGAGATCACTGGTGAAGTTGGTGCCACAGTCGCTTTGAACCTCTCTTGGAAATCCATACTGGGTGAAGATCTTCAATAGGTGTTTCACCACAGTAGCAGCCGTAATGTTCTTTACTGGAACTGCTATGGGGAACCTGGTGGTAGGACACATGATAGTTAATATGTATATGCGTTGCCAGAGCTGGTCCGGGGTAAAGGACCAACACAGTCTATGATGAGTCTGTGGAAAGGTTCCGCAGGCACCTGGATGGGTTTTAGTGGACCCTGGGGAATAGAGATGTTAGGTTTACCTGCCATCTGACATGTATGACACTGTTGTACGTACTTTTTAACGTCTTTTACCATACCTGGCCAGTAGTAGTCTTGTCTGATTCCGTGGTAGGTTTTGTTGAAACCATATTGAGAAAGAGCTCCGTGGGCCAGGTGTAGAATATCGGGCCGTATGCCGGTGGGAACCACTAGTTGTTCGACATTGGCCCAATCGTCATCTTCCTTCAGCTTGCTGGGTCTGTATCTGCGGTAGAGCAATTCATTCTCTAGGAAGAACCCAGGGATACTGTCAGGTTGAGTCTCAGCCTGGAAGAATAATGGTGTTAATGATTGATCTTCCCTCTGTAACTTACGGAACTCCAAACTAGTAAGATTTGGGGGTAGATTCTGAGGGTCTTGAGGGACAGCGGTAGTAGTAGAGTCAGCTGGTTGCGGGCGTGCAGCTTGTGCACGGGTGGTCACCAAAACCGGAGGAGAAACTTGATCACTTTCTTGAACCTCTGCTGTAACACATTCAAAGATGGGATTACCCATTATAGAGGTACACACCTGGGGTTTGTCCGTGATGATTAGGTTGGGCGGTTGCAGATCTTCTGCCAAGTCGTTGCCCAGGAGAAGTTGCACTCCAGGCATGGGAAAAGGCTTTTCCCTGATGGCGACTTTGATTTCACCGGTCACGAAGGGACAATTCAGGTGGACTCTGGCGAGTGGATATGGAGTGGTAGCAGTGAGGTCAGTGATAAGGACGGTTTCCCTGGTGTAGGTGACGTTAGGCACAGCCGATTTCATTATGATGGACTGAAGAGTCGCTGTGTCCCTCAAGATCTTCAATTTGAAACGTCCCTCCGAATCTGTACCGTTGGTAGAGACAGTTCCAGGATACAGGTGTTTACTGAAGAGAGAAAGATCATTAACATGAACACCAACATTCATCACAGGCTTACCGGACTTAGGAGTCTGTTTGGGTTTAGTAGATTCATTGCTCTTGTATTGAGCCTTTCCACATCTATCTATGGTATGTCCATAGAGTTTGCAATACAATTGTGAGCTCGCTTCATCTGTACTCACTTTATTGTAACTGTACCAAGACTTCTTACTGGAAGGTGGTTCTGGTGTCAGCCGGTGGATGAGGCTGTAGGTGTCAGCCGACTTCACACATTTGATGTAGTCGGTTTCTTCTTTATCTGCTAGATATAAACGGACGGAAGGGGGAACACGTCTCAAGAATTCAACTAGCATGAGGTTGACGAGTTCTGCAAATGTAGAGACATGTGCTGCTTCCAGCCATATCATGAAATATCTTTTCCTGGTATTGGCAAATTCTAGAAAGGTGGTGGTACTTGCCTTTAGATGATCACGGAATTTTCGTCTGTAGCTTTCGCTGGAGAGAAGGTAGGCGTCCAACACTGCTTGCTGCAGGGTCTGGTAGTCATTCTCAGACGCTAAGGTACTGAGAGTAACTGCAGCTCTACCTGTAAGATGCACTCTGAGAAGGGTGGACCATTGATCAGCAGGCCAGCTAAGTTTATTAGCTAGGGTCTCAAGGGTGGTTAAAAAAACATCAATCTCTGTCTCAACGAATGATGACATTAACTTACTTGCATGGGAGACATTGAAACTTACTGGAAGACTAGCGGTAGCTTGCTGGCGTTGAGTGTGGTGTGTAGTCTCCAAAGCGAGTTCTTGTCGACGACATTCTATAACCATATCCGCTTGTTGTTTGTCATGCTCGCGTTGTATCTCCAGGTGGCGTTGTTTTGCTTCAAGCTGTACTCGCTCACGTAAACGGAGTATTGCAGTCTCACGTTCTTTGAGGATGACTTCACGTTCCTGTTCTTCTTTCCTGATTGCAGCTACTCGTTCTTTCTCTTCTTTCCCTATTGCAAACTCTTTCTTGCTCTTCTTTCCTTATTGCAGCTTCTCTCCTCTGGGCCGTCTCTTTCTTGTTCTTCTTTCCTGATGGCAGCCTCTTCTTTCGTCAGGGCCGCCTCTCTTTCTTTCATGTGGATAGCTTCTTGCTGTTGCTCCCTTTCGAGCTTGGCGAGTTCAAGTTGGAGCTTCATAGTTGCCAAATCAGTTTTATCTGCAATAGAATAAGTTTCGTGAGTTTCAGAGTCAATTGTCCCTTCATCTAAGAGGTGATCCATAATTAAGTTATTTAATTCATTTTTGTTGGCTCCATGGGGAACATCTAGTTGATACTCGTGTGCAAGAGTTTGTAATTCTCTTGGCACGACACAAGGTCCCTATTTCACCAGCTGGATCGTTACGGAAAGCTTGGAGACGAAACATGGTGAAAGATAGCAAATAAATGTACACGAATATAGTTGTGATATGGTAAATGTCAGAAACAGGATAACGTGGCAACTGGTAACTATCCTGTGGAATTTTAATCTTTAACAATTAAAGTTAATTATAGGATGGTAAATGATTAGTCAATCAAAATCGCAGGAAATCTTGTACCCGGTACTCAATGTAAGAGAATAAGGGCAAGAAAATCCTACTAAATAAGTGAAACTGAGTTTCTAAAACAAATGAAACATTAAATTGCTCCAAAAGTAAATTAGGTAGTCCAAGAATGTAGGCATACCTTGCCGAGTCTCTATAGGACATAAGCAAGGCTTTCCCACTAAATAAATATGATACTTACAGAATTACCGACCTTTGTGCTCTGTAAAAAGAAAGCTAATTCCCTACCTAAGTAAATATCATCATCTCTGACCGACGTGTAGGGGTGCGAGTGTCAACTGGTGACGAGAACTGCTGCCGAGGTCCCAACTCAGCAACGAAGTCCGTGCTTGAGGAACTTTGGCCCTCTTATCCTCCTTCGGTCGGATTGCAGAAGATAGGGTGCTTTGACCCGAAGACAAACCAAAGTACCAGGGTACCACAATGATGATCTGTCGATAATGTGAGAAATATCCTAGGGACAAAAGGTGGTAAACACGAGTAATAACACGGAGGGAGAGATGACCAATTAAGAGAATGACTGAGGCCTACAGTCACCACGTAATCCAAAGTTATCTCACTCACCATATGCTACTCTCGGAATGCACAATACACACAGCACCATATAAATATGAAAATTAATGATAATATTGAAAAGCTACTTTAGCAAAGCGAAGTACACTTACCACAAATTGACGTTCTGGTACTAGTACCTGAGTAAAGTTCCTAGGACAGGCCCCGATTAATATGTGACGGGAAAGTGTTGGAGTGTAGATGTTCGGCAGTCCTCCAATGGCAGGTGTCAATGCCTGGTCACACTTACAAAAAAAAGATAGACTGCTTGCCTGTTGTCTGTGGTAAGTGTGAGGGAGGAACACGTAAAACACAAAGTATGAACAATGAAACTTTAATACATTTACTTTAAACATAAATGAAAATAAAGACAAATCTGGGGGAATGAAAATACAATTAAATAGCAATGATAAATGCAAAGACAATGTGAGACACAATAGTATAAAGGTGAAATAATAAAATGGTGCTGAGAATATCGGCTATGGCTGAGACCTCCCTTCATATACAAGCCAGTGAGCTTAGTATGCCAGAGAGGGATGTCAACTCTAAGAGCACAAAGAATATTCTGAAGTTGATAGCTGGTCAGGGCTCCGACGTCGATTCAGGTAGATGGCGCGGAGGTGCAGTGTGCAGGTGCGCAGTCGGCGAATCACTAATCAGGAGCAGGCAGGCTGGTATGGGTAGTTTGCTGGTTTGACAACAAGCCGGCGTGGAGGGTGTGTGGAGTAGGGGGGATCTTGGGTACGTTTTGCCTCCTGGTCAAAACGTTTTGTGCTACCGTTGGACGTATCTTGAATGTAGCATCTTATACTTGTTAACTGTTAACTGGACGTAACTTGAGGTAGGGAAGAGCAGGCTCAATCTCTCTGGAAAGAGATTATCGTCACAATATATATATATATATATATATATATATATATATATATAAGAAGCCAGAAGCACTGCAACTGATGTACAGGATCCCTTAACCACTCGACCAACACGACTGGACAAAAGAGGATAGTAGCCGAGGCTAATTCCCTATCCCCCCGCCGGCACTCTGTTGGTAATCTTGGGCATAGTATTTTATCAAATCACCTCATTCTTTGGGGCACACGTGAGGAACACAAATGCGAACAAGCTTGAATGGTCTCCAGGCATATTATTATCGTCACAATATATATATATATATATATATATATATATATATATATATATATATATATATATATATATATATATATATATATTGTGACGATAATCTCTTTCCAGAGAGATTGAGCCTGCTCTTCCCTACCTCAAGTTACGTCCAGTTAACAGTTAACAAGTATAAGATGCTACATTCAAGATACGTCCAACGGTAGCACAAAACGTTTTCACGTGAGGAACACAAATGCGAACAAGCTTGAATGGTCTCCAGGCATATATGCAGCTGAAAACTCACACCCCAGAAGTGACTCAAACCTATTCTGCCAGAAGCACTGCAACTGATGTACAGGATCCCTTAACCACTCGACCAACATGACCGGACAAAAGTGGATGGTAGCCGAGGCTAATTCCCCATCCCCCCCCCCCCCCCCCCGGCACTCTGTTGGTAATCTTGGGCATGGTATTTTACTCCCTTCCCTTTTATAAAATATATATATATTACACAAAAAATTCAAGTCATCCATATACCACGTCTTCCTTAACTTAATGTTTCCTCTTTATCTTCAAGTAATTGATTCTCACAATGGCAAAAAGTATAAATTACATGGTGTTACGGGGGGTGGGCTGGGGCCCCGCTAGCAATCGGCTGCTCAGAAGGCAGAATACTCAGCCCCTCCGACTCCCGGGATTCACCGGAGTCTCCTTGGTCCCACAGGAGAGGACCAGCAGTGCCCACCACCGCAGGTCTTTGCTCCCAACACTAAAGGGGGGGTGCCACTGATTCACCCTGGGAGCCCTTCAGTCAACCACGGGGAAACTGCTGTTAACAGTTCCGGCCTAGACCCGTGGAGAAGTGAAGGAAGACTCAGGCTTACCTTATAACAATAACTTCCCCTGAGTCTTGCCTGCCAGACAAAAAGGTTGCAGGAACTCCTTTCCCGCCTGCCTTCTCTATCTTCTTCTTAACAAGGTCGCCAGCTGGGTTAGTATATCTGCACCCCAGCGATGCAGTTCAGTGGGTGTGTTCTATACTGTTTGTTGCCAAGTGTTGCTACTCCCTCGATCTGCCATTTGACTGTCAGCCCAGGGTACTCTCTCATAAAAGTCTGTGTGGCTTTACCTCTCCCTCCAGCCACTACGTTACCTGTTGCCACCAGTCAGGCTCTGATACTAGTCGGATAGCCTAGGGTACACTTTTATACAAGTCTGTGCTGCTTTACCACTCTCCAGATAAGAACTTCTATAGAGAACGTGACGTTCCCTAGGTGGTACTATGACCCTCGTGTATGCTCATAGAGAAATATTATAATGGAGGCACACTTAAACACAATGATAAAATGTGTGAATTTACTGACACAAATTACATGATCACACATACAATCACAAGCAATACGGGAAAATGAACATAAGGATAATAAATCTGGAGATCGTCAGCAACTCTTCTTTCACGACCTCCAACCACTCCTTCAACTGGGCAGATTAGACAGGAGTCACACACTCTCTCACAGAAGGGCCTCTTCGCCACGTCGGCACCTCTTCTTCAACTGTCCTGCCGTCCACGCACACTGTCCTCTCCAACAGTCCTGGACACAAGCTGCCCTGCAGCCTATCCTACTACTAAAGTATTAATGCTATACTGCAACATACAAATGCAAATATCTAATGCCTATCTAGCCTACTCAAACAAGATTTGATCTACCTTACATTCCTGGCTCACGACGCCTGTCCCTCGATGGTGTGAGGTTCCCACGCTTCCTGAGTCGGTCCTTGACGATCCAGGAACGTTCCACAGGTCCTCAGGGGTCGTGAAGCCTTCGTGTCATCGCCGATCCAATCCCAGAGATTCAGCTATCCCAATCCTGGTTCACCAGTGGGCACTGAGCTAATCACTATATGCACACACTCGTCCCTTCCACAAGGCGTTGCTCCTTGTCCTAGGAACGGTGTCGTCCCTCCAAAATCGTCAGTGAACGTGACCCAGTCACAGCTAGGCCTGCCCGCCACACCTTTCCAGACCCTCAACGTCGAGCGACGCCGCCCAGCGTCGTCGCCGACCAATTTTCCAAGTTTGGCACTCCTCCGCTCAATGAACTTGGCTTCTTTCTTGCTTCCCAGAAGCGCAGGGTCTCCAATAACGATGGTGGGCTGCGATGGCTAGTTTAATCCACTGAATAAGGCTTGTAGAGCCTCAAATCCTCGAGAGCTGACTGAGGCGCGTCCTCTCACCTCCACAGTCAGGTCAACTCTGACGTTGGCGCCGCCCGGGGCACTCGGTGACGTCACGGCGGACTCTGATTGGTCGCCCGTGACCTAAGTCGGCCAATCGGCTAGCGTTTTCTACAAAATGGCGGATCTGCAGGTAGGGGGTACTCTTTCATTTATATCAGGGCGCCACCTTCCCCTTTACCTACAAACTTATAATGTAAATTTCTCCCTTATCTGGCGGCCGGTCTGGTCGCCACATGTACCAACAGACTCCCTGTACCTCAGAGAATCAGTAGGGAGAGCTGATATGACTCTTAAAGCAGGCAAACGAAAGAAATAGGAGAGGGCACAGTAACATACCCTCCCCCCCTTAAAATAAGTCATATCGGTTAGTAAATCCGGGAGAGGGCATCTGCAACCACATTCTCCCTTCCTTTAATGTGCCTGATTTCTAGCCAGTACTCTTGCAACAGTAGGGCCCATCTTGTTAGCCTTTGGTTCGAGTTCTTCATCCTGTGCACGAACGTCAAGGGGTTATGATCGGTGAACACTCGCACCGGTCTAGTACCTCCACCCACATAGACTTCGACATGCTTCAGTGCCAGGATCAGGGCTAAGGCTTCCTTTTCCACTGTACTTTAAGCCCTCTGGTGCTTTTCGAATTTCTTCGAGTAGAATGCCACTGGATGGTGAACTCCGTCCTTCTCTTGAGCTAACATGGCTCCAATCCCCATGTCGCTAGCGTCGACGTACAAGATAAAGTCTGACTCAAAGTCGGGCGAAATCAGCACTGGTGCTTCAGTTAATAACTTCTTAGTCTTTTCGAAGGACTCTTGGCATGCTTCCCCCCACTACCATCTAACGTTCTTAGATAGCAACTCAGTCAGAGGGTGTGCCATTGTCGAGAAGTTCTTGCAAAATCCTCTATAGTATCCAATCAATCCTAGATATCGTAACAATTCTTTTCTCGTCCTGGGATTTGGATATTCTTTGATTGCCATCACTTTCTGGTCTACTGGAGTCACTTCCCCTTGACCCACGACGAAACCTAAGTATTCAAATCGAGCCTTTCCGAATTCGCTCTTGGCCAGATTAACTGTCAGGTTCGCTTCTTCCAACCGTTGGAACAACTCCGTCAGTCGATTCATGTGTTGTTTCCAGCTATCGGCGTACACCACTATATCGTCTATATACACGGCGCAGCCTTCCATCCCTCTTAGCACTTCGTTCATCATCCTCTGAAAACAACTTCCACTGTTCTTCATACCAAACAGAAGCACTTTGCACTGGTACAATCCGTCTGGAGTAGCAAACGCTGAGATCTTTCTCGCACTCGGAGACAAAGGGATTTGATAATACACTTTCAGCAGGTCGACCTTGGTGACAAACCTTGCGTTTCCTACTTGGTCGACACAATCACTTATTTGGAGCATCGGGTGAGAATCTGACATGGTTATGACATTCACTTTACGATAGTCGGTGCAAAAACGATATGATCCGTCACTCTTCTTGACCAGCACACAGGGCGAGCTCCACTCACCGTTGCTGGGCTCAGCGAGATCATTCGCTAGCAGATATTCCACCTCCTGTCGCATGATCTTCCTCTTCTCAGGACTCACCCGATAAGCACTCTGCTTGATTGGCTTTCCTCCGCACACGTCCACCTCGTGCACCACACTTTTGTGCTGTCGGGGCACATCTGTGAAGAGCGACTTCTCTTCTCTTCTCTTTCCTTTATCCAGATGACGCAGCCTGTCTTCTAGGTGTGTCAAACTTTCTGTATTTGACAGGCGCGTACCATCGGCACGGGCCCACTTTCTTTCTTCTGCTGGCAACACTTGGTTCATCTCCATACACAGAACCAATTTCCCTTCTTGCGACTGTGTTGCTCCCTTCACTCTCGCACTCTCCTGTTCCTCTGGGAAGTATGGCTTCAACCGATTGAAGTGACATACCTGTGTCTTGTTGGGGTGATTCGGCTTGCTGATCTCATAACTTACAGGACCCACACGCCGAACAACCGAGTACAGACCACCAAAGCGTGATTCCGTCACTCTACCTCTCCCAGGTAGCAACGTCATCACTCTGGCTCCTGCCTCGAACTCCCTTGGGACAGCCTTCTTTTCATACCAGATCGACATCTTCTCTTGTTCTGTCTCCAGGTGATCAGCAGCCAGCTCCTTCGCCGTTTTCAATCATTCATGGATTCTCTGCACATACTCTTCCAATGTCACTAATGTCTTCTCCGCCGTCAACTGCTCCTTTTCTGCATCAGTAATGGGCTCCTTACTTTGTGCCCAAACACTAGCTGGAATGGAGAGAATCCCAGAGACTCAACTATAGCATCTCGGATCGCAAACAGGGCTGGACAGGCAGCCTCATCCCATTCCGCTCCCTGTTCTGCACAATACACTCTTAAGATGGTCTTTAGAGTGGAGTGAAACCTGTCAATCGCTCCTTGCGATTGAGGTGACGACCGTAGTTAAGCTATTCCCTAGCTCGCAATAGCCTGTCTAAACCACCTCGACTGGAAAACACTTCCACAGTCGGACTGGATCTCCTTGGGCACACCTACCCAAGCAAAGAACCGAAGGTGTCCCATGACGCATCTCGATGTCACCTTCCGCACTGGGATCGCCTCTGGAAATCTCGTCGACGCACACATGATGGTCAATAAGTAGTTATTTCCCCGTCTTGTCCTAGGTAGTGGTCCCACAACGTCGATTATTAGGCGTTCAAACGCCTGGCCAAACGCAGGAACTGGAACCAAAGGTGCTTTCGGGATAGCAGGGACATTCATCCCCGCCTTCTGGCACGGGAAACACGTCTTGCAGATTCTTCTTACATCCGCGTCCATGCCCGGTCAATAAAAAAGTTCTCGAAGCCGGCTTAATGTCTTGGTTACTCCCTCTCATGTTCACAGAAAACGGTACCATCCGTTTTCTATGTGCTGCGAGTCAGACGCGAGCAGAAGGTAAACAGAGAGCGTACAGGACGCCCGCCAAGCTTGGAAGCTGCTAGTCATGTATCATCTTAAGTATTAAAGTCAGTAACCAAGCAATGGCTTTATATCAACCCTACAACCAAGACTTCCTCAGCTACACACGAACACCACACTGGCGACGAAGATGAACTGTGAACACAGGTATTTGTTCAAGTTAAAGCACGAAGAAGAAACATGCTGTCTCGCCCCCGGAGGAGGAAGAAGTTGTGCTGTCTGTGAGCACCATACCCGATGCTGCGTGCTAACCAATGCTGTGTGCTAACTGATGCTGTGTGCTAACCCAAGCTATGTGCTAACCAATGCTATGTGCTGACTGAAGCTGTGTACTGGGAATCTGCCAACGCTGTGTACGAAACAACGCTTTGATGCTGTATACAAAACCCGATGTTTTGTGTACGAAACGCGCTATGTGCTACAATTCTTCACGCTGTAAACTGACTGCTGTGCACACTGCTGCCAACTGCTGTACCTACTGCTAACTACTGCTGTCACACTGCTGTGCAGTTGTAGGTAGGAACAACACCACATGTATACAGAGCTAGGTAAGAAGTCAGTTGCTGCTATATTGTGCACTGTTGTGAACTTTTGCATTAAAATGCTTGTGTGCTTTGCAAATTTAAAGTAATTACAGTGAAATCTTAACTAACATATACAGTGCAGTAAGTGTTTAATATTCTGAGGAACATTTAAGTGATAAGTTTACATTTATTCAGTAAAAAATGGCAAATATACCTCAGTTTCCTGCATTTGATCCTGACTGTGACCAGACAAACCTGTCACAGAGGTGGACCAAATGGCTTAAAAGGTTTGAAAATTTGCTGATAGTTTCAGACATCAAAAGTGCTGAAAGAAAGCGTGCCTCTCTACTTCATTATGCAGGTGATAGAGTTTGTGACATCTTTGACACACTGAAAGACACCACTGGTGGTGCCAAAGATTATGACACTGCCAAAGCCAAACTAACAGAGCATTTCAAACCGAGGCAAAATACTGCAATGGAAATTATGCATTTCAGGAGAGCAAAACAACTCTCTAATGAAACCGTTGATCAATACCACACACGTCTGCAGGGTTTAGCAGCCCATTGTGAGTTTGCTGATGTTGACAAAGAAATCAAACAGCAAATAATTGAAACATGCACATCTACACGTCTTCGTCGAAGAGCTCTAGAACTTGCTGATGATGAAAGTTCTCTTACCAAGATACTGGATATGGCTCGTCGAATGGAAGATGCTGCACGTGATGCTCGTGTCATGGAGTACAGTGCCAACAACGGTTCTGCCACTGTTACTAACAGTGATGACGAACTTAAGGTTCAGGGAGGACACCGTAATCAAAGAAGATATCATGGCAAACCCAACAACAATTTGAACCGAGAACCACATCACAATTGGGGTCAAGGAACAAAACTCAAGCAATCATAACAACTCACATCAGAGGGTGTCAACAATAAATGTTACAATTGTGGAGGAGACTACCCACACCAAGATAATGTTTGTCCTGCTCAAGGTAAGAAGTGCTATGAGTGTGGAAAACTAGGTCATTTTGGTGCTATGTGTCGTTCCGCACTAAAGAAACCACAGTCAGTGAACAAAAGTATTGTACGAGGATCAGGTCATAGGGATCGAGATGGTAAACACAATATTGCACCTCATATCCAGAATGTTATTAATGTACAAGACAACATTTCATTACAACCAGTCTCAGATGACAGTGAATGTGATTATACTTATGGAGTGCAAGCAATCACAGAATGGAATGATCTTCCAAGCAACCCAGAGACTATAGTATACATTGCTGGTATTTGTCTCAAAGTTCTTATTGACACTGGATCAAACATTGACACCATTGCTGAATGTCACTATGAGAAATTTAAAAAACAGTTCCCAAAGCTTGAAAACTACAATGACAAAGCCACTGCCTATGCTTCAAAGGTAGCCTTGCCAGTGATTGGAACTTTCACTGCAGAAATTAAGTCAAAGAATGCAATGCTCACTACTACATTCCATGTTGTTAGGAATGCAAAGGAGTCTCTACTGAGTTACAAGACATCAACCAAATTGGTTCTACTTCAGCTTTCTAATGCTGTAGCAGTGGAATCTGCAAACAATGTTGATGCTATAGTTGCTGAATTTTCTGATCGATTTGAATCCATAGGTTGTTATACTGATAGCAAAGTACATCTGCATATCAACCCAGATGTAATTCCAGTTGCCCAACCACATCGCCGACAACCATTCTATACTCGCAAGAAAGTCGATGCCGAACTGGATAGGCTGATGGAACTAGATATCATTGAACCAGTAACAGGCCCAACACCATGGGCAAGCAAAATTGTCACTCCACCAAGCCGAAGAATCCAGATGAGATACGCATTTCTGTAGACATGCGTGTTCCCAACAAGGCAATAATGCGTGAACGCCATCCTACACCCACTGTAGATGATATGATCTACCGCTTGAATGGTGCAACTGTATTCAGCAAGTTAGATTTAAACAAGGGCTATCATCAGCTTGAACTTGATGAGGAGAGTCGCTTCATCACAACGTTTATGACACATCGAGGTCTGTATAGGTACAAGCGCCTCAGTTTTGGTATTTACAGTGCTGCTGAGGCATTCCAGCACATCAGCCAGGTATTGCAAGAAATACTTAATGCTGACAACATGTCTGATGACATCATTGTTTATGGCCGTACCCAAGCTGAACACGACAAAGCTCTTCGTGCAACATTGGAACGCTTACGAGAAAAAATCTGACGCTAAGCCGAGCAAAGTATGAGTTCAATCAACATAAAATTGAATTCTTTGTTCATGTACATAGTGACAATGGTCTGTCTCCAGATCCTAAGAAAGTTGCAGATATCAAGAATGCTGCACCTCCTTCAACATCCACTGAAGTACATAGTTTTCTGGGAATGGCAAACTACTGTTCTCGCTTCATTCCAGATTTTGCTACCATTACGAAGCCTCTACGTGAGCTCCTGAAGAAAAATGCATCATGGTACTGGAGCGATATCGAGCAAAATGCATTTGATGCTGTGAAAGATGCAGTAGTAGAGAATGCGACTGCTGCGTACTTTGATCCATCAATGGACACTGAGTTAACGGTGGATGCTAGTCCTGTTGGTTTAGGTGCTGTTTTAGCCCAACACAAACCTGGTCAACCAGATTCCAGAGTAGTAATTGCCTACGCAAGCCGTTCTCTCACAGATGTTGAGCAACGATACAGTCAGACAGAGAAGGAAGCTCTTGCTCTTGTATGGGGGTGTGAACACTTCAATGTGTATCTGCTTGGTGCACCCTTCACCACGATAGTCACTGACCACAAACCGTTGGAGACCATCTTCAATAATCCAAAGTCCAAACCACCAGCTTGCATTGAGAGATGGGCTCTTCGTCTGCAACCATACAACATTACGGTGAAATACAAGCCGGGTGCAGGCAATCCCGCTGATTACATCAGTCGACATCCTGCCAACAGTTTCACCATCAGCAAGCATCGGCAAATTGCCGAGGAATATGTACACTCTGTAATCTGTGATGCAGTCCCTAAGGCTCTCACTCTTGATGAAATCTTTACTGCAACTCTAGAGGACCCAACTCTGCAAGCAACAGTGGATGCATTGACTAAGAAAACGTTTCCACGCATCCCACCCTCAGGAGTTGACCAAAATGTATTCAAAGCACTTGAACGCATCCAGACAGAATTAAGTGTTACGCAACAACGCGCCACCGTGCTGCGAGGTACTCGTATCGTCATTCCAGCTGTTCTCCAGCAACGTGCTCTGAAGCTTGCATATCAAGGACACCAAGGTCTTGTTAGAACCAAACAGCTGCTACGAGAAAAGGTGTGGTTTTCCTGGCATTGATCGTCAAGCACAGGACATGCATGATGCCTGTGTCTCTTGCCAAGCTGCAATGGATACTTCAAGACCAACACCTCTACAACCTTCACCACTACCTGCTGCACCATGGACGGAAGTATCGATGGACTTCTGTGGACCACTACCAACTGGAGAGTACTTGATGGTAGTCATTGATGATCACTCACGTTATCCAGAAGTAGAAATCATCCCTTCTACATCTGCAAAGGCTGTCATCCCGAAGCTCGACAAGATCTTTTCAAACTTTGGCATTCCTGAAGTTGTCAAGACGGACAATGGGCCGCCATTCAATGGACAAGACTTCGTCAACTTTGCTGAGCATATTGGATTCAAACACCGCCGTGTGATGCCACTACATCCTCAAGCAAATGGAGAAGTCGAGAGATTCATGCAACCTCTCATGAAAGCGGTACGCTGTGCTCATGCCGAAGGACGATCCTGGAAACAAGCTATGTATGCTTTTCTCAGGAACTACCGTGCATCACCGCATGAAACACTGGGCAAGTCGCCTGGCGTCTTTTATTTGGACGTCCTATGAGGACGTCCTGTCACTACCTGTCATGCCAGCCAAGGTAACGGATAAACGTCTCGCTCAGAAGGATGCACTAGCCAAGGGCAAAATGAAAATTGCTCATGATCAACGTGCAAAGGAACAGTTCATAAAGGTTGGAGATACTGTTCTCGTTAAAAAGAAAAAAGAGGGAAAGCTAGATATGCCGTATGATACAAAACTATATAAAGTGATTAGTGTAAAAGGAACTATGGTAACAGCTAGTGATAGAGATCATAGTATAACACGTAATATGGCTTATTTCAAAGTGATTCCAACTAGTGTAGAAAATGATGAAGTGCAAAGTCGTACAAACGAAAAAGAAAAAATGAGTTATAACCCGACAAACAATTCATCAAGGGATGTTATTATATTTGGGGACTCTCGTCCTAGACGTCATGTTAAACGCCCTACACGATTTGATGATTAATTGTGTTCCTATGTAATGCAAAGTATTTACTTATTATGCTAAACTAAATTTAATATTGTTTGAATAATGCAGATTTCTCATTCAATATTTTGTAACCTTGTATTACAGTTTCTTTCATGTTTGTTTAACATTGCATATGTATTTTAACATTGAAATCCTTTGTGGTAAAGATTAAGTTGTTTAAATTCTTTGTGTGCTTAATTAATGTTAAATGTATGCAATATCTCTTGATATGTTAATAACTTACTTTGTGTCAATAACTTTGCTTTGTGCTACAAGCATGGTAGACATCCTGTATTCATTCTTTTTAAAGAAAAGGAATGATGTCATGTTCACAGAAAACGGTACCATCCGTTTTCTATGTGCTGCGAGTCAGACGCGAGCAGAAGGTAAACAGAGAGCATACAGGACGCCCGCCAAGCTTGGAAGCTGCTAGTCATGTATCATCTTAAGTATTAAAGTCAGTAACCAAGCAATGGCTTTATATGAACCCTACAACCAAGACTTCCTCAGCTACACACGAACACCACACTCCCAAGTGACCCGCAGGATCAACTGAGTGTGCAAGCTTTAGCACCGCGCCTCTGTACTGCGCTGGGACCACCACCTGACGCCTCACTCTCAGCATATCACCCGCTTCTTCCCTAACCGGTTTCCACTGTCTCATTAGCACTCCCTTCTCCACGAAGAAGTGAGTCGGTGACTCGGGTCCGGCGAGACGTCCTTCCACCTCCTGTACCAACTCAGGAAACTCTTCCTTTTGCAGCTCACCTAGACGGGTGTAGTCTATACCTAGAAGACTGGTGAGAGTAACTTAGACCCCTCCTATCCGACCCTTCCTCACCTGTCGCTTGTCCTCTGGCCTCTTCTCGGAACAAATGATCGAGCCCCAGGTCACCCGGCATGTTCTCTTCGGCGTGACTGGATCCTCTCACATCATCTTCTTTGACGTCTCATCCTGACGTCACCGCGCATACCGGAAATGCCACTCTCGCAAATTCCGTTTCGCCACTGATGGCGCCCGTCCTGCTGCTCTGTCGATAGGGCTCTATACACTCCTCACCCTTAATCAAATTCGGGAGAACACATCCCCCACAGGAGTAATTCCCTAGGATCACCTGAGCTTCCATCCTGGGCAGTAAAGCACAGACCCCTACCAAGAGAGTCTGACAACCATAGTCTGAATTAAGAGTCACCTTATGAAGGGGCATCCTCACTTGTCCCCCCAACGTCCTTATCAGGGCTTCCCCTGTACTGGAACTTCTGTAGTCCTCAGGGAAGAGGGATTCACTAACAAGGGTGAAGTCGGGTCCAGTGTCCCTCAGCATCCTCGCTGGCACAGGATCAGCTCCTCTTATCTTCACCGTCCCCTCACACACAAAGGGGTGAATCCTCTTCTCCCTCATCACTGGCATATCACCTGAATTATCGTTGGCTTCTTCGCTTCCTATCTTCGCGAAAGTCACGTTCCCACCGTGCCTGGGGCGACCGCACTCCCTTGCAAAGTGTCCTCGTCCCCCACAGTTGTAACAGTCCTCCTGGTAGCACCAACGGTAGAGGTTCCCTGGGTCCTCCTAGGACTCTCCTTCGTCGGTTCCCGGGCAGCAGCACTCGCTCCCGAGCTAGGTCCACTGCTCACAGGTTGGGGCTTCCTCCCCGCGTCCCTTGAGCTCTTGAACTGGGTTACTTCATCAGGCACACTACTCTTGGGAGAGTCCCCACCTGTCGTCGCTCTTCCTGAACTCCTAAAGTTCCCTCCCGACCTGGAGTAAGGCGAGTGTCTGGGTGGCCCCTCCCTCCTGAGATGTAGTGCCTCCTCCAGCATGTCGGCTCGGTCCGCTGCAGCCTTCAGGTCCTTAATACCTGCTTCTCTCACCCTTACTCGCAACTCAGGATGGAGCACTGACATAAACTTCTCCATCACTATCAGTCGCTTGATCTCATCTGCTGACTCCGCTTCCTCCGCCTTCAACCATCGTAGGAATTTCCGTTCCATATCCCTGGCGGTCTCAGCGTAAGACTTTCCCGGCGCTCTCGTACACTCTCTGAACCGCTTCCGGTACATCTCCAGAGTCAGCCGGAATGAGTGGAGCACCGCATTCTTAATTACGTCATAACTAGCACATAAATTATATAATTTATTTATTTAAATTTAATTTAAATTTAAATTTATTTAAATTTAAAGCACATAATTCCAAGGGGTTGTCATAGCCAGTGGGTGGTAATGGGGGACGAGCTCTTATGACCTATAAAATGCTCCTATACGGCATGCGTCTCGAATAGCCTCTGACAACCAAGTCCAACTCCTGGCCTGCACGGGTGGCTTAGTCTAAGTCCGGCGGAACTGCTTTTACCGACAAAAGAAGGGGCGAGGGCGTGCCTCTGGCGCCTTAAAACCAGCTGCTCCGGGTAGATGGGACTCGATAGCCTGGGAAGGCAGCCCATCTAGGGGAAGGAAAACCTTGATTTTAAACCTCCGCTGCCTTGCGGCCATACCCTTTTTTGGGAAAGGCTTCAGGAGTCAACCTCGAGGAAAAATCCATAGTTGGAGCCCCTAAGGCAGTTCGTTGTTGACGTCGACCTCGTTCTGGCAGCTCCTGCGACGTTGCTGGAACCATGTGTATTGGCATTTGACTTTCTATTGGATAATTTCAGCAACGTGGAGAGGGGGGGACCTGCTGCATGGGTAACAGCTTCTCCTCCATATCTACCTACCCAGGCTTTGCACCCTGGAGAGGACACTCCTGCTTCGCCTCACAGCGTCGAACCAACACGGGAAGCGACAGTCTACCGGTTTTAAGTCTTCTGCTCGATTGGCAAAGAGTGTGACGCCAGGGGTTGCTTCCGACGGTGGGAGGGGTCATCGCACCCCACTGGGCAGCTACCGCCCGCCTCAAGCTGGGCAAACCCCAGCCAATAAGATGTTGCCTCGCCACGGTCCGTTAACCTCACTGGGTGCGTGGGGTTTAGGGTGAAAACCGACAAGCGGCCCGACAACTTTGCACCAAGCAATACCAAGCCAAACAAGAAAATATCCACTGCCCTAAAGCTGGGCACATGGAACGTCAGGACACTGACACCAGGTTTCTCTGACGACCTGCAAGAAATCAATGACGCCCGAAAACAGCAATCATCGATAAGGAGCTGAGCAAGCTGCAGATGGATATTGTTGCTCTCCAAGAGACCAGGCTCCCAAGATCAGGATCTGTGAGAGAAAGGACCTTCTCTTTCTTCTGGCAAGGAAAACCTCCAGATAAGACCAGAGAACATGGTGTGGGATTTGCCGTCAGGTATGCACTTTTGGAACACATTATGCCACCGATGGGGGAAACCGAACGAATTCTGTCTCTGCAACTGCACTCCCAAACAGGACCAGTCAATGTAATTAGTGCATATGCACCAACCCTGACTTCTCCAGCAGAGGCAAAGGAAAAATTCTACGATGACCTGAACAGAGTCATAGCGAGAATCCCTGTAAAGGAGCCACTGTTCATCCTCGGCGACTTTAACGCCAGAGTGGGTGCCGAGCACAACATTTGGCCCACTTGCCTGGGTCACTTCGGCATAGGGAGGATGAATGAGAACGGGCCACGTCTGCTAGAACTCTGCTGCCTTCATGGTCTTTGTGTCACCAACACGTTCTTCGGCACAAAGCCTCAACACCGAGTCTCTTGGAGACACCCCAGATCCAAGCACTGGCACCAGCTTGACCTGATTCTTACCAGGCATACAAGTCTACCCAGCGTCAAGATTAGCATAGCTGCCAGAGTGCTGTCTGTGACACCGTTCACTCCTTGGTATGTAGCAAGGTAAAGATGCAAACAAAGAAGATTCACCACTCGAAAAAGGAGGGCAGACCTCGCATCGACACCACCAAGACCCGCAATCAGGACAAGGTGGATGATTTTGCATGCGTGCTTGAGGAATCTCTCCCTGGCCCGGCTGGGGTCACTGCCTGTAAAAGAAGCACTTCAGAGACGCTGTGTTCAATGCTGACATGCCCATCTTTGGCAGGAAGACTAGCAGGTAGGCAGACTGGTTCGAGGCTCACTCAGAAGAAATGACACCTATCATCGAAGAAAAGAGAAACGCTTTAGCAGCCTACAAAGCCTGCCCAAGTCGTCAGCGCAACTTACAGATCCTTCAGGCCGTCCACTGCAAAGTGCAGCAGAGCACCAGGCGATGTGCCAACAACTATTGGCTCCAACTCTGCTCCCAGATACAGACTGCAGCGGATGCAGGCGATGTAAGGGGAATGTATGACGGCATCAAGCAGGCCCTCGGCCCAATCCAGAGGAAGACCACTCCTCTGAAATCTGCCACTGGTGAGGTGATTCAGGACCAGACACTGCAGCTGAAGCGCTGGGTCGAGCACTACTCTGAGCTATACGCCAGGGACAATGTGGTCACCGAAGATGCCCTGAGCGCCATTGAGTGTCTGCCTGTGTTAATGGAGCTCGACAGCGAACCGACCCAGGAAGAACTCAGCGATGCCCTAGACTCCCTTGCTTCTGGTAAAGCTCCTGGCAAAGATGGCATTCCTGCTGAGACCTTGAAGTGCTGCAGAGGTAGCCTGCTCATGGAGCTGCATGAAATTATCTGCCTCTGCTGGGAAGAAGGAGAGGTGCCACAGGACATGAGGGATGCCAACATCGTCACTCTGTATAAGAATAAAGGTGACAGGGGCGACTGCAACAACTACCGTGGAATCTCCCTCCTCAGTATTGTCGGAAAGCTGTTTGCTCGAGTCGTATTGAAGAGGCTCCAAGTACTTGCAGAGAGAGTCTATCCAGAATCACAATTCGGATTCAGAGCTGGCAGGTGCACCATCGACATGGTCTTTTCCCTCAGACAACTGCAGGAGAAATGCAGGGAACAGAAGCAGCCACTCTTCGTAGCCTTCATAGATCTGACGAAGGCCTTCGACCTTGTCAGCAGGGATGGCCTGTTCAAGATCCTCCCCAAGATCGGATGCCCACCCAGGCTCCTCAGCATCATCAGATCTTTCTATGAGAACATGAGGGGCACCGTGGTCTTTGACGGCCTAACATCAGACGCCTTTGACATCCAAAGTGGAGTAAAGCAGGGCTGCGTACTGGCTCCAACCCTATTCGGGATTTTCTTCGCAGTTATGCTGCGGCACGCCTTCGGATCTGTCACGGAAGGTATTTACCTCCGGACCAGGTCGGATGGAAAGCTCTTTAACCTCGCCAGGCTGAGAGCCAAGACGAAGGTTCGGCTGAGGTGTCTGCGCGACTTCCTTTTTGCCGACGACGCAGCAGTCACTGCCCACTCAGCTGAAGACCTCCAACGGCTCATAACCCGCTTCAGCGAGGCCTCTCAGGCTTTCGGACTCACCATCAGTCTGAAGAAAACACAAGTCATGGGACAAGGAGTGGACTCCCCACCTGACATCGGCATCTCTGATTCCAAACTGGAAGTCGTTCACGACTTCGTGTACCTGGGCTCCACAATCTCTGACTCCCTCTCTCTTGATACGGAGCTAAACAAACGCATCGGTAAGGCATCTACTACCATGTCCAGACTGACAAAGAGAGTGTGGGCCAACAATAGGCTAACTGAGTATACTAAGATTCAGGTTTACAGAGCCTGTGTCCTGAGCACTCTCCTTTATGGCAGTGAGTCTTGGACACTCCGCGCCCGTCAGGAAAGACAGCTGAATGCCTACCACATGCGCTGCCTTCGACACATCTTGGACATCACCTGGCAGGACAAGGTGACAAACAACAACGTCTTGGGGAGAGCAAGAATCACCAGCATGTACACAATGCTGGTGATTGTGCGAATGGGCGACGGCAGGATCCCCAAGGATCTCCTGTACGGAGAGCTGATGCAGGGAAAGCGTCCAACAGGCAAGCCCCAGCTACGGTACAAAGACGAATGCAAGAGGGACCTGAAAGCCATGGACGTCGATCTTGCTATATGGGAGACACAGGCTGCAGACCGTTCAGCCTGGAGGCAGTCTGTTCAAAGAGGTCTCTCCAAGTTCGAGGAGTCACTTGCCAAGGAATCGGAGGCAAAGAAACAGAGAAGGAAAGCTGGTAGCCAGGAAGACAGACCAGAATCGGACTTCGTTTGTACTCGGTGTGGGATGGACTGCCACTCTCGGATTGGCCTCATCAGTCACACCAGACGCTGCACCAGGATTGACAACTAGGGCGCAACTCCATAGTCTCCCGAGACTGAAGGATGCCTACAACTACATAACTAGCACACTCCTCTAGGTCCAGCATGTTGTAGGCTTCCCGGGCCTCACCAGTCAACCTGTGCTGGACCAGATCAGCCCAATCATCTTCCGGCCACTCCTTCAGAGTCGCTATCCGTTGGAAGTGTTCGAAGAATGCCTCAGCTTCTTGAGGTTCGAACGTAGGTAAGTCACGTTCCCTTACCTTGAGGTCATCCCACGTGCAGGTACTGGGGGCAGCCCACGCTCAATGCGACGCAATTCGACTTCTTTCTTCGCCGTTATCTCCTCCAGTCGCAGTTGTCTCTCTCCTTCTTCTCGCCACAGCCGAGCTTCACGCTCCTCTCGCTGCAGCCGAGCTTCACGTTCCTCTCGCTGCATTTGCGCTTCTCTCTCCTCTTGTCGTAGCTGGGCTTCCAGTTGCATCTTCATTATTTCCAGTTGCAGGCTCCTCTTACTACAGCTGGATCTTCCACTGCTCCCATGTTCACTGTGAATTCTCCCCACACTGGTAGGCGCTTGGGGTGGCTCTAGTCGGGACGGTTCACCTTGGGATGGCTCTTCTTGGGACGGCTCTCCTTGAGACGGCCTTTCTTGAGATGGCTCCTCTCCCGTCGCTTCCTCTCGAGCCGTGAGCTGTGCCATGATCTCTATCCTTCGCTTTGCTACCTTAGTCGTCCTCAACCTGATCCCAAAGTGGTTTGCCACTTGTTGGAGCTGGGCCTTGGTACACTCTTCCAAAAATCTCTCATCCCTTGTCTCAATAAATTTCTTTACTTTATCCTCCTCCATCTCTATGTTATCGAGCATACACGACAGCACAGACAAGTTAGTAGGTACTAATTTCACCGTTTCAGTCCCTTAGCTGGTTGGATAACAGTACCACTGAATTCACTGGCCACACTGTATTAGTACCCTGGCGACACTGTCTTGAAATTTGGGCAACACTGAAGCTTGATTACTATACCATGGTAACACTGTAGCCTGATCCATGCATCTCGGCGAAGTTGCCAGTTCTTAGCTACCGTGGTTCGAATCCGGGCAAGGTCGCAAGTTCTTGTCACGGGGGGTGGGCTGGGGCTCCACTGGCAATCGGCTGCTAGGGGCTCAGAAGGCAGAATACTCAGCCCCTCCGACTCCCGGGATTCACCGGAGTCTCCTTGGTCCCACAAGAGAGGACCAGCAATGTCCACCACCGCAGGTCTTTGCTCCCAACACTAAAGGGGGGGGGGTGCAACTGATTCACCCTGGGAGCCCTTCATTCAACCACGGGGAAACTGCTGTTAACAGTTCCGGCCTAGACCCGTGGAGAAGTGAAGGAAGACTCAAGCTTACCTTATAACAATAACTTCCTTGAGTCTTGCCTGCCAGACAAAAAGGTTGCAGGAACTCCTTTCCAGCCTGCCTTCCCTATTTTCTTCTTAACAAGGTCGCCAGCTGGGTTAGTATATCAGCACCCCAGGGATGCAGTTCAGTGGGTGCATTCTATACTGTTTGTTGCCAGGGTATTGCTACTCCCTCGATCTGCCACTGGACTATCAGCCCAGGGTACTCTCCCATAAAAGTCTGTGTGGCTTTACCTCTCTCCAGCCACTACGTTGCCTGTTGCCACCAGTCAGGCTCTGATACTAGTCGGATGGCCTTGGGTACAAATTTATATAAGTCTGTGCTGCTTTACCACTCTCCAGGCGACAAGAACTTCTATAGAGAACTTGATGTTCCCTAGGTGGTACTATGATGACCCTCGTGTATGCTCATAGAGAATGTTATAATGGAGGCACACTTAAACACAATGATAAAATGTGTGAATTTACTGACACAAATTACATGATCACACATACACTTACAAGCAATTCAGGAAAATGAACATAAGGACAATAAATCTGGAGATCATCAGCAACTCTTCTTTCACGACTTCCAACCACTCCTTCAACTGGGCAGATTAGACAGGAGTCACACACTTTCTCACAGAAGGGCCTCTTCGCCACGTTGGCACCTCTTCTTCAACTGTCCTGCCATCCACACACACTGTCCTCTCCAAGAGTCCTGGACACAAGCTGCCCTGCAGCCTATCCTACTACTAAAGTATTAATGCTATCCTGCAACATACAAATGCAAATATCGTGGCCTATCTAGCCTACCTACTCAAACAAGGGGTAATGGGAGGGAAATTTGACATACCTTACATTCCTGGCTCACGACGCCTGTCCCTCGATGGTGTAAGGTTCCCACGCTTCCTGAGTCGTTCCTTGACGATCCAGGAACGTTCCACAAGTCCTCAGGTGACGTGCAGCCTTCGCGTCATCGCCCATCCAATCCCAGAGATTCAGCTATCCCAATCCTGGTTCACCAGTGGGCACTGAGCTAATCACTATATTCACACATTCGTCCCTTCCTCAATGCGTTGCTCCTTGTCCTAGGAACGGTGTCGTCCCTCCAAAACCCTCAGTGAATGTGATCCGGTCACAGCTAAGCCTGTCCGCCACACCTTTCCAGGCCCTCAGCGTCGAGCGGCGCCGCCCAGCGTCGTCGCCGACCGATTTTCAAAGTTTGGCACTCCTCCGCTCAATGAACTTAGCTTCTTTCTTGCTTCCCAGAAGCGCAGGGTCTCCAATAACGATAGTGGGCTGCGATGGCTAGTTTAATCCACTGAATAAGGAATGTAGAGCCCCAAATCCTCGAGAGCTGACCGAGGCGCGTCCTCTCACCTCCACAGTCAGGTCAACTCTGACGTTGGCGCCGCCCAGGGCACTCAGTGACGTCACGGCGGGCTCTGATTGGTCGCCCGTGACCCACGCCACCCAATCCGCACATGGCTAGCGTTTTCTACAAAACGGCGGATCTGCAGGTAGGGGGTACTCTTTCATTTATATCATGGCGCCACTTTCCTCTTTACCTACAAACTTATAATGTAAATTTCTTCCTTATCTGGCAGCCGGACTGGTCGCCACATATACCAGCAGACTCCCTGTACCTAAGTGAATCAGTAGGGAGAGCTGATATGACTCTTAAAGCAGGCAAACGAAAGAAATAGGAGAGGGCACCGTAACAATGGAGGCATGAAGAGAGGGAAGATAGATGTCCTGTCGAGGGGAAACTAGGTAATCTTGTTCTGCAGTTGCATTGATCAGTTGAAGAAGTTGGGTTGGTGTAAACGTCTTAGACTTGTCAACCATAGAGTGAACCTAACTGAGTGTTTGATGTAAAGTGCTTCAGCTATGTCTGATGTCCTTGTATATCTATATCTGTCGATCATGTCAGTGTTGCTGGTCAGCATACCTCAGGTGATGGTCTGGTTGGGTGCAGAAATATTGTGATATTGCTGTTGAATTGAAGAAATAATCAGAAAGCAGGTGTTTGACAGTGCCTTACAATGATCACTGCACAGAGCAGTGAGTCCATGCACATGTCAGAGTCCTCATATTCATGAGGGGTCCTGCTTAGTGCATGACGTCACTGGGGTCCTGCTTAGTGCATGATGTCACTGGGGTCCTACTTAGTGCATGACGTCACTGGGGTCCTGCTTAGTGCATGACGTCACTGGGGTCCTGCTTAGTGCATGACGTCACTGGGGTCTTACCTAGTGCATGACGCCACTGGGATTAAGTACACTGTGCCCACCTGAACAAAACACTAACAACAAGAAATACCTGTGGAAAGGTGAGTTTCTGTGACAACTACTGGCCTCAGAACACTGTACACAGTAGCTAAGTGTCAACCACTCTGATAAGTGCAACGACTACCGTAATACTCACTGAATAAAATAAATAATAATAAATAATAAATGTTTATTTAGGTAAGGTACACATATACAAGAGATTTTACAAAGAATGATGGATTTATAGATAGGGCTAGTACATACAATGCCTAAAGCCACTATTACGCAAAGCGTTTCGGGCATGAAAAACT
This sequence comes from Procambarus clarkii, assembly GCF_020424385.1. Taxonomy (NCBI): domain Eukaryota; kingdom Metazoa; phylum Arthropoda; class Malacostraca; order Decapoda; family Cambaridae; genus Procambarus; species Procambarus clarkii. The sequence continues at coordinate 7,507 of NW_025561694.1, read as the reverse complement.
TAAATGACTAAAGCTTAATACTAACTGAGTATAAAGAATAAAATGTGTTGAGAACAAATAAAAATAGAGATAAAAACGGGGGGAACATGGCTGAAAAAGCAGCACAAATATAATTTGGTCGACAAACAGCGTTGCTAAAAAAAAAAAAAACAGACATGGGTTGACAATAGAGGGGTAAGGTAAGTTACAGGGAATTTATTAGGTAGAGCTTCATTTTTATCTTAAACTGGTTGAAAGAGGTACAGTCTTTAAAGACTTTAACATGGTTGGGAAGGTCATTCCACATTCTGGGTCCCTTGATTTGTAGAACATTTCTAGTTTGATTAAGTCGTACTCTTGGAATATTTCTGGTGTGGTGCTCATGGGTTCTGTTACAACCTTCTATGAAGCTTTTGAGGTCAGGATTGGCATTACAGTTCAGCGTTTTATATATGTAAAATACACATGAGAGAATGTGCAGTGACTTAATATCTAACATATTCAGAGATTTGAGTAGGGGTACCGAGTGATGTCTGGGGCCAGAGTTGGATATTGTCCTAATAGCAGCTTTGTGTTGAGTAATTAGAGGAAGTAAATGATTTTGGGTAGTAGAACCCCGAGCACAAATACCATAGTTAAGATATGGATAGATGAGGGAGTAATAGAGAGTCACCAGGGCAGGGCGGGGTTCATAATATCTGATCTTAGAAAGAATGCCAACAGTTTTTGAAACTTTTTTGATATATTTAGAATGTGTCCCTGGAAATTCAGCTTGTGGTCAATGATAATGCCAAGGAATTTGCCATCTAATTTGTTACAAATTTAGGTATTGTTTATTTTGAGATTTATTTGATTAGAGGATTTATTGCCAAACAGAATATAGAAAGTTTTGTCAATGTTAAGGGTGTGTTTGTTGGCAGTTAGCCAAAGATGGACTTTATTTAGCTCAGTATTTACTGTAGCATTTAGAGTAAGAGGGCCAGGACTGGAGTAAATGAAGGTTGTGTCGTCAGCAAATAGAATTGGTTTGAGGTTTTGGGAGGCATTTGGAAGGTCATTAATGCAGATGAGAAAGAGGAGAGGGCCAAGTAAGCTGCCCTGAGGAACACCAATGTTGATGGGTAGGGTGGGAGAAATTGAATTATTCACAGAAACATACTGGAGCCTGTCAGTGAGGTAAGATTGGAGGTATTGCAGGGAGTGTCCTCTGACTCCATAATGATGTAATTTAAGAAGAAGGTTTTGGTGGTTGACAGTGTCAAAAGCCTTACGCAAATCCACAAATAACCCAACAGGGAACTCATTTTTATCAAGAGCTGCATGAATCAAGTTAATCATACTAATAAGTGCATCGTTAGTGTTTTTTTTGGGTCTGAAACCATATTGGCAAGAGCTAAGTATATTGTGTTTGGCTAGATAAGAGTAAAGCTGCTTGTAGATTAGTTTATCAAAAAATTTTGACAAGTTAGGCAGGATTGATATAGGTTTGTAGTTGTTAACATCTGTGAGATCTCCACATTTGTGTACAGGGGTTACTCTCGCTTTTTTTAGAATATCTGGAAAGGTTTGGAGTTCAAGTGACTTGTTGAAGAGCAATGCAATAGCAGGGCTAAAGGTCTGGAGGCTTTTTTGTAATTTAAAGTTGGTATCTCCTCAAGGGCAGTAGACTTGGTTTTAAGGGAAAGGATTGTTTCATTGACGTCAGTGGAATTAATAGGCTTTAGGTACAGAGACTGTGGATAGTTACCTGTAAGATAGTCCTTAACATCAGTACTGGAAGATGGAATATCATTTGCAAGGGATGACCCAATGGAAGAGAAGAACCTATTGAACTCAATAGCAGAATCAGAGGCTGAAAGCTCACCATCATTATTGGACAGGAGTGTTGGTTTGTTATTTAAAATCTTCTTTGATCCCAATATTTGTGAAATTGTGCTCCAAGTTTTTTTAATGTTGCTCTTTATTTGGGTAAATTTATCTTCATAGTATTTAGTTTTGGCTCGTCTAATTATCTTAGATAACAATAACGAGTAATTCTTTGAGAATTCTTTGGAGACAATTCCTAACTTATACTTCTTCTCAAGGTCATGTTTTTTACTAATGGATTTAAGTATTCCCTTTGTAAGCCAGGAATTGTTAAGCCTTTTGGTTGTGACTTGTTTTGTAAGCATAGGACAGTGGGTGTTATAAAGGCTAAGAGTTTTTTGAAGAAAAGATTGCACTGTTAGGTTGATGTCCCCTATGTTACCTAACTCGGACTCCCAGTTGACATTATCAGCAGCAGTTATAAAATTTTCTATAGCAGTTTCATTGTGCTGCCTAAAACTTAACTCCCTTGACTCTAGAGGTGGTTTGCTAATGTTAGTTAAGAGAAATGTGGGGTAATGGTCTGTAGTGCTATCGGTGATTATACCTGAAGTAAGCGGAGAGGTTATGTTGGTCCAGATGTGATCTAGAGTCGTGGCAGTACTATCAGTGATTCTAGTAGATCTAGTGATTAAGGGTATGAGGAAGCAGGATTTCATACAGTTGAGGAAACTAACAGCAGTAGGGTGTTCAGGCTCGCAGAGGTCAATATTAAAGTCCCCAGCGATAATAAGATGGTTTTTGTTCAGTCTGTTATCGAGTATTAGATTTCTAAGGTTTGAGTTGAATTCGGACACATCAGTGTTAGGAATTCTATAGACTGCACCCACAGTCCATAGAATTACCCACATAATATAAAGTGTAAAATGTTCACTAAAAATTTTGAAACTAAACACAAAATAATTTAGTTATATGTTGTTGTTATAGATTCAGCTACTTGGAAATAATTCCAAGTAGCACGTGGGCTATGGTGAACCCGTAACTTACCTTACGAAGTTTGATTAAGGTTTCTTTTATATAAATTAAATTTATGTAGAAAAAGATCAAATAAGTAAATATTGTGCTTATATTATTTAATTTTTAAACAGTTTAAAAATTATTACAAAAAGTTTTTAGTACTATTATATTATTTAAATTTTCTTATTGAAGAATTATCTAAATGCTTAATATTTGTATTTAGTAACTAATAAATATAAATATTTTGCTCATTCCTTCACACTCACATGGTCGAATGGTGGTGGTTTTCTATACCTTTTTAATGATTTACTCTTATATTCAAAATTTTGTATGTTTCATTCCAACAGAAATTTTGTGTTGATACTTTAAATACCTTATTAATATTCTCTTTCTGTACCGTATTCTAAGGTTCTAAGGCTATTGTTACAGTTGTCAGTAAGTAAGGATCACTTAGATAATGGGCACAATTCCTTCCTCTCCCCTTCCAATCCCTAATCCTTATCCTGCAAGTGGATGCAGTGCCTGGTTATGGTTATGTTGCTGCTGAGGGTGTGGAGGCTCGTGTTGATGTTGTTCAGGGCCTTGTTGAGGTTGATGATGCAGTGCCTGGTTATGGTTATGTTGTGGCTGAGGGTATGGAGGCTGGTGTTGATGTTGTTCAGGGCCTTGTTGAGGTTGGTGATGCAGTGGCTGGTTATGATTATGTTGTGGCTGAGGGTGTGGAGGCTGGGGCCAGATTCACGAAGGTACTTACAAAGGTTTTTCTTCTTAGCTACGAATGTTTTCCTTCTTAGCGCCTTCGTGGTGGCTTAGTCGGTATTCAGGTACAGTAGCTACACTAAGTCGGAAAACCTTCGTAAGTTTGGTCCGGGATCTAAGTGTGGTGTCGACCACTCGCAGCTTTACGTAAACTGGATATAACTCAATTTTTTACCACTACATAACACTGGGATCGATTTTAAGATATTGGAACATGACCAAAATATTATAGCTGGTGAATCTCGTGAAGAGGAGTCCTTCGTGTTAGTTATATATGCATTCTCTGCTTGAAACTTGAAGTAAATAAGTCTTTTATGATAGCAGAATTACTTTTATAATAGCAAGATATTATACCAGTAGTTATTAAGTAAATAAACACTAGTGAACATGAATATGAGAGAAGGTGATGAGCCCTGCCTGATGGGATCATTTACTATCACCAAATGCCCCTGTTCACCTAGTAATAAGGGTGTACCTTAGCTAAAAATACCCATTTCTAATTTATTTTGTTTGGTTTTATTTTTAAATTAAATCTGAGTGAGACATAAAATAAAAATATGCTGCACAAATGATGTTAGGTAAGGAGAAGGGTAAAAATGTCAAAACCTTTATTCCTTTATTACCTTATAAGGGTAAAAATGTCAAAAACTTTATTCGATAAATACTTAAAGCTATAATTATGACCATATGGACTATTAAAAAAGAGAGAGGGAAGTAGGGGTCCAAGACCTCTTCCTGTTACACAACTTGGGTGTGGAACAAGTAATTATCAAAAGAAGGCACCATGCTGGGAAGGCTATATAGCAGTAAGGCAGTGAGGTGAGGCAGTTGTTTATTTGAGAAATGCTTATTTTATTTACCTTATAAGCTGAGGCAGCTTATTTTATTTGAGGTGAATGATTCCTCTACATTTAGCATGGAACAAATTTGTGTCCAAGACCTCTTCCTGTTACACAATTTGGCTGTGTGTATCCAAACTAGAAGTGATCTACAAATCAAGGGACCCAGAATGTGGAATGACCTCCCGAATCATGTCAAAGGCTATACCTCTCTCAACCAGTTTAAGAGTAAAACCAAGTACTACATAATTAACTCCATGTAACCTACCTTACCCCCTAAATGTCGGCCCATGTCTTGCTATTTTTTAAACAGTGCTGTTCACCAACGTGTACAATTGCTGATTTCTGCTATGTTACCCCCCCCCCCTTTATTTATTCCTTCTTTCAACACAATTTATACCTAATCCCACTTACTATTAAGTTTTAGTCGAAGTGTTCCCCCCCCCCTTCCCACACCTTGCCCGAAATGCTATGAGTATTATTGGCTTTAGGTATTGTATGTACTAGCTCTGTCTATAAATCCAACATTATGTTTGTAAATCAACTGTATGTACTTTTCCTGAATATAATTTATTTATTATTTATTTATTAGTCAGTAAGTAAGTATTAAAAGAAGGCACCAAACTGGGAAGGCTATGTAGCACCATTGTGTGTAACAATAACCAATTTTTTTTTTTAACAAATAATGCACCTGTATGGTAAAACAAATCCTGTCAGCTGTAAAAATATTGATGCAGTTATTTAAATAAAAAATATAATGAAAGAAATATTACTGGTTTATTTTTATCCTATTTTTTGTACTGTACAGTATATCCAAGGAAGTGAAAAATTGAGACAATGCACAATTTATAGAATGATTAAAAAATGATTAGCATGGATTAGCAGATCAAAAGAAATATGACTATTACATATCAACATGAGATCTTAATGATCCATGGTTAACATGATTTAATAATGAAAATACAGTATTTGTTATAATACAAACTATAATTTAAAATCTTTATTACTGATTTTTTTTTATTAAAAAGATTAGGTATACACAGCAATGTGCTGCTACCCTATTCTATATGGAATATTACACAGTGAAGATAAAAAACTAGCTATAAGTTCATGTAAACTCCCATCTCACAGGATGGTTAGACATACATGGAATCAAGGTAGAAAATTCCAGCCTCAATACAAAAAGCAAATCAACTCTGACTAAACACTCTTCATGATTTTCACAAGAGGTAAGCACTGAATCATGGAAACATTATATTATAATTACTCTTACCAGTTTCTACAAGACTCCTCTCAAACAATGTATTTTTTAACATGTTTAGATGCACACAGAGATGTGCTGCTTCCTTATTCTGTATGAAGGACCACACAGTGTAGATCAAAAACCAGCTACAAGCTCATCCAATATCCTCACTTCACAGGATGGCCAGTCATACATGGAATCAGGAGAGAACAAAATACTTAAGGCTGATCTACTAGCCTCCACTGGCAAAATCTGGGTACAGCACAAGAATATCTTCCAATATTCCTGAGTGTATTAAGTAATTACAGAGCTCAAAGTGCCTCATATCATTTGGTATGAAGTCACTGATAACATCACAATCACAGATATAGTGTTGGAGAGTATGTTCTCTCAAGTAAGACTGAAAACAAATGTTTTTTTCCACCAAGAGGGTTATAAACCCATGGAACCGCTTACCCGCTGAAGCCGTAAATGCCAAATTTCAGCTAAAAAGTATCATTAAGACAATTGGCGGGCCCTTTAACAAGCCGCCGGCTTTCTGTCCTCTTCGAGGCCACTAGATAGTTAGTGGCCCTTGGGTAAATTCAGTAAATATATACAATAATTGTCATGGCATCTTCCGAGCAACAAGGACAGCTACACAGTATCTCTTAGAATTACGTAATAAACAACAAATGTAACATATTTGTTTACTACAATGTCGGTGCTGGCTGTAGAAGTTGAAAAAACAGTTTTACTTCGAAATATACTAATTTTATAAGAAAATTCGACGTAAATAGGAGGCAGTAGAGCTCTGATAAGCCAGCGCTAAATCTTCAATATGAAGAATGTTGCTGCACTCTGATTGGCCAAACGAAACCCAGTAGTGACCTCTGTCGGCACGCAGGTGAACCAACAAATGTCTTCCTAAGTGGACCTTCGTGAATTACACCTAAGTATCTTCTTAGGGCATACTGTTACGACCCTGGGTTCCTCAATTGGAAACCAGAGGTCAAATTGAGCTAAATAAACTACCTTATAGTATTGGGACGCATTGCGAGGTGTATTTGTTTGTATCTTCCCTGCCAGAAGTAAGACGATTCTTGTTTCTCAAAGAGCATTTAAAGACTGAGCTTGGTGTTGATTATTAAGTAAATAAATAGGCATCAACTATGTTTACATATGATTAGAAAGTATTAAAGTAGATCTGAGTAAATTTGGATATAGGGCTGCTGTACGATTAGTTGGGTAATCTGCCGGCAGCGAGGCAGCTGAGGAAGGAGACTGGAGACGGTCTGCCTTCTCTGCGCTGGCGTTGTGGTGAAAAGAACTTCCTCCTCTACCTCTTGCTTCTCTATTTCTGTATCTAGTTACCAAGATAAGTATACTGTATTGTGTCCACATTGTCTGGCATAGGCGTATTCTAATGTGTAGAATATTATACTTTGTATGAATTAGGTGTTCCTAGTGTTTATAGTCCTAGTTATTCTAAGGGAGTCCCAGTGGAACCACGTGGTCTCCCTACCCTAAGCTGTCTCAAGCTCAAGTTCTTCACTAGTAGTACTTTACCCTAGCTTGTTCTCAGTGTAAACCTTGTATCCTGGTTATGTGGACCAAGGCTTTTAACATAAGAGTGTATGGTAAAGTAATTATTATTATTGTTATTGGTGTGAATGTATATTGGGGTTGTTAAGGGGTTAATAAATAAGTAAGTTAGTTAAAGGAGTATCCATTCTTCCTGTGTAGGAGTTCTATGATCAACCTCTAGACTGACATTATCTGGTAGCCAATTAATATTCACTGTTGTTATTTTTATTTGGGGGCCAGGCCTTACTGATCTCCACTGCTAGAGATACATCTTTATTCTAACTACTGCCTCTACATC
>NW_025561693.1:0-72500 GCF_020424385.1 Procambarus clarkii | reverse complement strand
CACGCTTAGGTGAACCGCAGCCAAGTCAGCTGGTAGCCAACTATCTAAGCAGTTTCGTCATCTGGAGTACCACTTCTCCGAATGGCGTCTCACAAGAGGGTGGATGACCTGGCAGAGCCCGCGAGTAGATAAGGCGGCGTCCGGAGGGACCCCATGCGCATACATGATAACCCTCCCGCTCCGGGGCCCAGTTAGGAGCATCCACTGTGTCTAGTTTTCCATGTATGCCGACGTCAAATCATCATCCCTGCCGATTGGGCAGCCTGCTGCTTTGGCCTTCAGCGTTTGTTTGTTCTTTTTTACATGTTATACTGTGCACCCCTACCTATGTGTGCTGTGTCCCATATAGAAAAAAACCAAATACAAAAGAATTTTCCATTAATGTTTTTGTTTATTTTCAGGTTATTATTATGTATTATTAGTATCATCTTAACTCTTGTGGGTGTGATGAGATCTGCCATATATGTTTATTTTAGTTTGTGTGTGTTAGGGTATTAGGTATGCTTAGGGGTCCGTCTCGCCATGCCCTGTGGCTGGGGGGATCGGGCTCCGAAGCTACATAAAAACCCTATACCCCCCCGAAGTGGCAAGGGGAGTTAGGGGACAAAAAAAATAGCCCTGTTGCTTATGCATCGTTAAACGCCTAGAAAGAGATGTTGTTGTCTTGCCTATATACTGGGTTTTTTGGAGCTTACAGTCCCCAAGAGGGCATTTGAAGGCATAGACGACGTTAGTCTCTTTTAAAGCGTTCTGCTTTGTGTCTGGAGAGTTTCTCATGAGTAGGCTGGCCGTTTTTCTGGTTTTATAGTAAATCGTCAGTTGTATCCTCTGATTTTTGTCTGTAGGGATAACGTTTCTATTAACAATATCTTTCAGGACCCTTTCCTCCGTTTTATGAGCTGTGGAGAAGAAGTTCCTGTAAAATAGTCTAATAGGGGGTATAGGTGTTGTGTTAGTTGTCTCTTCAGAGGTTGCATGGCATTTCACTTTCCATCTTATGATGTCTTCGACGAAACCATTGGAGAAGCCGTTGTTGACTAGGACCTGCCTTACCCTACAGAGTTCTTCGTCGGCTTCTCCAATGGTTTCGTCGAAGACATCATAAGAAGGAAAGTGAAACGCCATGTAACCTCTGAAGAGACAACTAACACAACACCTATACCCCCTATTAGACTATTTTACAGGAACTTCTTTTCCACAGCTCATAAAACGGAGGAAAGGGTCCTGAAAGATATTGTTAATAGAAACGTTATCCCTACAGACAAAAATCAGAGGATACAACTGACGATTTACTATAAAACCAGAAAAACGGCCAGCCTACTCATGAGAAACTCTCCAGACACAAAGCAGAACGCTTTAAAAGAGACCAATGTCGTCTATGCCTTCAAATGCCCTCTTGGGAACTGTAAGCTCCAAAAAACCCAGTATATAGGTAAGACAACAACATCTCTTTCTAGGCGTTTAACGATGCATAAGCAATAGGGCCCCATTAAGGAACATATAATCTCTTCCCACAACCAAACCATCGCCAGAGAAATCCTAGTAAACAACACAGAAATCATCGATAGATACAGCGATAGCAGGCGGCTTGACGTTTGCGAGGCACTACACATTAAAAAGTCAACACCAGCAATCAACAGCCAATTAATGCACAACTATATTCTACCCACCTCAAGACTCCGCTCCAATATAGAAGCATCAAGAAATATGGACCAATAGGCTTTCTACAATCACTTCCATTCAATACCCATTGTTTCATGTTCTGTCTTGTGTTGATGAAATTAATACCCTATTAATACCACCTAACCCCATCCACCTCACTCAAATGTAGATATAAACAAATCGGAGATGTGTAAGTTCTATTCAGTTGTGTATGTGTAAACTAAAGTCTTTGAAAATGTAATAAGTTTTACGAAACGCACTCAAGTGTCTCGTCAGACTAGAAATAAAAATGAATTTTGGAGAATTGATTTTTGAATTACCACCAACAGTGAAAAGAAATGTACGAAAGATATATGTTTCTATATATATATATATATGCGAACAAGCCTGAATGGTCCCCAGGACAATATGCAACTGAAAACTCACACCCCAGAAGTGACTCGAACCCATACTCCCAGAAGCAACGCAACTGGTATGTACAAGACGCCTTAATCCACTTGACCATCATGACCGGACATAATGAGGTGATAGCCGAGGCTATTTGAACCACCCCACCGCCGGCACTCGGATAGTAATCTTGGGCATAGCATTTTACCAAATCACCTCATTCTTTGGGGCACACGTGAGGAACACAAATGCGAACAAGCCTGAATGGTCCCCAGGACAATATGCAACTGAAAACTCACACCCCAGAAGTGACTCGAACCCATACTCCCAGGTGCAACCCAACTGGTATGTACAAGACGCCTTAATCCACTTGACCATCACGACCGGACATAATGAAATAGCCTCGGCTATCACCTCATTATGTCCGGTCGTGATGGTCAAGTGGATTAAGGCGTCTTGTACATACCAGTTGCGTTGCACCTGGGAGTATGGGTTTGAGTCACTTCTGGGGTGTGAGTTTTCAGTTGCATATTGTCCTGGGGACCATTCAGGCTTGTTCGCATTTGTGTTCCTCACGTGTGCCCCAAAGAATGAGGTGATTTGGTAAAATGCTATGCCCAAGATTACTATCCGAGTGCCGGCGGTGGGGTGGTTCAAATAGCCTCGGCTATCACCTCATTATATCCAGTCGTGATGGTCAAGTGGATTAAGGCGTCTTGTACATACCAGTTGCGTTGCTTCTGGGAGTATGGGTTCGAGTCACTTCTGGGGTGTGAGTTTTCAGTTGCATATTGTCCTGGGGACCATTCAGGCTTGTTCGCATTTGTGTTCCTCACGTGTGCCCCAAAGAATGAGGTGATTTGGTAAAATGCTATGCCCAAGATTACTATCCGAGTGCCGGCGGTGGGGTGGTTCAAATAGCCTCGGCTATCACCTCATTATGTCCGGTCGTGATGGTCAAGTGGATTAAGGCGTCTTGTACATACCAGTTGCGTTGCTTCTGGGAGTATGGGTTCGAGTCACTTCTGGGGTGTGAGTTTTCAGTTGCATATTGTCCTGGGGACCATTCAGGCTTGTTCGCATTTGTGTTCCTCACGTGTGCCCCAAAGAATGAGGTGATTTGGTAAAATGCATTGCCCAAGATTACTATCCGAGTGCCGGCGGTGGGGTGGTTCAAATAGCCTCGGCTATCACCTCATTATGTCCGGTCGTGATGGTCAAGTGGATTAAGGCGTCTTGTACATACCAGTTGCGTTGCTTCTGGGAGTATGGGTTCGAGTCACTTCTGGGGTGTGAGTTTTCAGTTGCATATTGTCCTGGGGACCATTCAGGCTTGTTCGCATTTGTGTTCCTCACGTGTGCCCCAAAGAATGAGGTGATTTGGTAAAATGCTATGCCCAAGATTACTATCCGAGTGCCGGCGGTGGGGTGGTTCAAATAGCCTCGGCTATCACCTCATTATGTCTGGTCGTGATGGTCAAGTGGATTAAGGCGTCTTGTACATACCAGTTGCGTTGCATCTGGGAGTATGGGTTCGAGTCACTTCTGGGGTGTGAGTTTTCAGTTATATATATATATATATATATATATATATATATATATATATATATATATATATATATATATACTTTATTATGTTTTTGATGGTTACAAGATATACATGGGTTGATACAAAAATAATAATACATAAGGTTAGGTTAGGTAGGTTAGGTAGTCGAAAAACAATTAATTCATGAAAACTTGGTTCATGATAAAACTTATCCCATTAATTCATGATAAAACTTATCCCATTCAATCCCAACCAGCCTCTGATCGAGAATGAGTGAGAACACAGCTTGTTCTCTTAACTGCTGTGTGCCCGCCCCGGCAAGGGCTCTACTACTAACCACATGGTCGCAAACTGGTGTTTTCTGTGTCCAGTAACACGTCAGTGGTATTGTGGAATTGTGGTAACAGCGGCAAGAACACACTCAATAGATCTGATATCAGGCAGGTATTTATTTCTATCACTCTAATTCCTTTCATGTATTAAATAGCCACAAGAAATATGGAGGGGATGATACAAACGCCAAGGTATTTTGTGTTTTACTTAAAACTTAAGACATCACATAATTATATCAATAAGCAAACAGCTATTTCATGCGAAAGTCGCTCGTTGTCACAAATAATCATGAACTCGCCAAGCTGGCAATGCTCCCCCTTACGTCAATGTCAAAATCAGCTGGGCGATTCTCACCGTGCGAATGTTCGTTTATCTGTTTGTCTGGCGTGAGGCGCCTGTTTCTTTAAATTCTCAATTATCACTGTATTAACACACAACACGATTACTGCTATAATGGCAATAGAACGCAGATGATTCACTGCACTGGTCTTGAGCTCAATCACACAATTCTATATTAATGAACACAATAATTCATTATCATGGTATAACCCTCTGCACCTCATTTAATGATAACGTATGGAAGTATATATTACTGGAGTTCTCAGTAATTCCTTTCGTGGGCGAATATTCAATTGATCACTGCACACATGAATGGTTATTCAATACACAAACATAGACGTATATATATATAGATAAATCATAGACGTCAATAATAGTAATAATATAGTTACTGGGCACATAGCCTAACACCAAATACTGGTACACTTATATATATATATATATATATATATATATATATATATATATATATATATATATATATATATATATATATATATATATATATATATATATATATTCTCTCATTAAATGATCATATTAAAGTCTCATGAAAGACTTTATCAACACAGTAAATTCATCAATTACTCCGGGTGCCTGCACACACCAATAATAATAATAAATACCGTGAGTGCTCTTTGTAGCCCCACTCTGCACACTAGTGCCTTACTGTGACATAGGTGAGCCTTGCTCACGACATACAAAATACTCTGGCTAAATATTATTGCTGACTAAAGGGGAATTGGGAGGGAAACTAGAATCACCTACTTCCACCTATCCTCCGGTGAGAGTTGAGTTGTAGCTCCTGGTCCAGGCTCCCGCCTCGTGTAGGGAACGCCCCCACACACACCCTGTCGTGTCCTCCAGGAACTCAATCAACGTCCCAAAATAATCGCGTCGTCTCCGTGTTCTGTCCTCCGCGGGTCCCTGCTCCTCCTCCACGTCTTGTAGGGTTGGAGTCGGTCTCCCGGCCGTCAACTTCTCCTCCCAACTATGGCTGCCTACCTACGTCTCGGCTGCAGTCGTTCGGATTCCCAATTAGTGTCTTCTTTCACTGCTTCCCAGTGGATTGGCCCAGCCGCTACGTCGTCACTGTGAAGCTATCAGACGTCCCAGACGATACTGCCTAGACTTCACCTGCACAGCATCCGACCCTGGAGCACTTGATGCTCAATATTCTGTCAATTCCCTCTTCGGTCCACTCATGGAATGAAGGAAGACCTCCCGGCGTACTGGCAGACTACCGGTGATGCGTAAGATCCACGGGAGTGGCGTATTACTGTCAGATTGACAGGATCAACATTCACACATCAGTCCACCTTGACGTGTCATGTCAGACTGATTCCCTCACGGAGGATTGGCCCAGCCATTACGTCATCACTGTGAAGCTATCAGCCGTCGCATACGTTGCTGCCTAGACTCCACTCTTGCACAACACCTGTACATGGAACACTTGATGCTCAATATTCTGTCAATTCCTTTTCTGGTCCAACACATGAACGAAGGAAGACCCGACAGGTGATGGCAGACCACGGGTGATGCGAAATCCTCTGGAGACGGGGTAAACTGTCCAACTGACAGGACCCCCCCCCCAGCGCACGTCCGACCTCCTTGACGTGCTGTCTTAGACTGATGGTGCCAGAGTCGCGCACTGACCGGACCCCCTTCCTTCGTGACGTCATATTCGCCATGGGAGGTTTTCATTGGCTCCCTGTGCCACATCGCTGTTGGTGACCAATCTGGTGCCACTGATGTCACACTGTTTTGGCGGCAAAACAGAGGAGCCAGCGCCATATTGGCTTCCTAAAGGGCCTATACCACAGCCCAAAATACTCTTCTTTTACAAATTTCTCGCCACCTCGAGAACACTACACTCTCCCACATATATCAAACTGATGCCTGCGACGTAGAGAACGCTCGGGTAAAGTGTACATGACTCTTACAGCAGGTGTGGGAGAAATATAAGGGGGGGAACACCGTCACATACCCCTCCCCTTAAAATAAGTCATGTCTGGTTAGTTTATACAGGACAGGGCATCTGCTACTACGTTGTCTTTCCCTCAGATGAGTTTACTCTCCAACCAGTACTCCTGCCGCCAATGCGAAACGCTCCTTACGTATCCGTCGACCGTTCCCACGGTCACTCCTGATGTCCATTGTTCCTTCAGCATGGACAGAGGACTTTGCACCTCATGTCCATACACCAGCTGGAAAGGTGAGAAACCTAACGATCCTATCACTGTATTACGCATGGCAAACAACGCAGGGCATACTGCTTCATCCCACTCAGTTCCCTGCTCAGCGCAGAACACTCTCATCAGCATGCCGTCCTGTATGTAACAATGAGTGGCCCTCTCAGGACCAACACGCCCTCCTTTGGCCTCATGAATCAATTCGGGGAACTCTATGTGCTGCAACTCTCCAAGACGAGTGCGGTCCACCCCTAGAGAACTGGTGAGGGTCACCTGTAACTCACCATCCGGGCTGCCTTCGCCCTCCACTCGTTCTCCGGGTCCCATGAAGAGGTGATCGATTTCCAGACTGTCGGACGTCTCCTCGTCAGCCCTATCAGATCCACACCCTCCGTGTCCGTCGCACTGCCTCGGAATCCCAGCGCAAACCGGGAACGCCACCGTGGCGATTCCTTTCTCGTCCCCACAGGCGTCTAACACTCCGCCTGTCTTCTTATAGTGCTCTAAGCACTCCTCGCCCTTCACGATATTAGGGAGGAAATATCCTCCACATGCGTCATTTCCCAAGATGACTTGTGCCTCCATCTTGGGCATTGATGCACAGACCCCACCACTAGGGTCTGGCAGCCATAATCAGAATTCAGAGTCACCTGGTGTAGGGGCATCCTCACTGGGCCTCCCACAGTAGTCACACTTGCCACCCCCACACTGGTACTCTCGTAACCCTCGGGGAACAGGGTTTCGCTCACCAGGGTAAAATCTGCCCCAGTGTCTCTTAATATTCTCACCGGAATGGGGTCTGTGTCCCCCATCCTTACGGTTCCCTCACACACGAATGGGTGAACTCTTTTCTCCCCACTCAGTACGGGTTCATCCCTCTCGGCTATCTGGTCCTCTACCCTCACGAAAGCCACGTTTCCCCGCTGCTCAGGGTGTCTGCATTCGCGCGCGACGTGTCCGAATACTCCGCAGTTGTAGCAGCGGATCCTTCTTCTGTGGATCTTCCTCGCGCCATTCATCGACTCCTCCGTCTCGGCAACAACTCTTAAGCTCTCAGCTTGGGACTTCTTTACCGGCACCACAGCACCCTTTGAGCCTCTCCTGTCTCCACTCGAGAGGTGGGACTCAGGAGAAGTCGCTCCCGTCCTCCATCCGTCTGTCCTTCTATATCTTCTACCATGACTGGAGTGTACGGGCGGTCGGTGCCGTCCCTCTCGGCGTGGGCGCAAGGCTTCTTCAAGCATGCCAGCTCTGTCGGCTGCGGCTCTCAGGTCCTTAATATCCGCCTCCTTTACTCTAACCCTGATCTCAGGAGAGAGCACGGACATAAACTTCTCCATGACCATTAGCCTCTTGACCTCTTCAGCCGACTTTGCTCCTTCAGACTCCAGCCACTTCAGGAACTTTCTCTCCATGTCCCTCGCCGTCTCCGCATAAGATTTTCCTGGCGAACGGGTACATTCCCTGAATCTCTTCCTGTAACATTCCGGCGTTAGCTTAAAAGAATGGAGCACAGCTCTCTTTACAGCATCGTAGTCGGTGCACTCTCTGAGGTCGAGCATGTTGTAGGCTTCACGAACTTCACCGGTGAGCCTACTCTGAACCAGCTCCGGCCACTCCGCCCTCGGCCACTTCTTCAAGGTAGCGATCTTCTCGAAGTGGTCGAAAAAACTTTCAGCTTTGTTTGGTACAAAGACCAGCAAATCTCGCTCCCTCACTCGGCGGTCTTCCTGCTGTTGCGGAGCAGGTGGACCTAGCCCTAGCTCAACTCGCTTCAGCTCCACCTCTTTGTTAGCTTCTATCTCCTGCTGTCTCAGCCTAGCTTCTAGCTCGCGCTCCTCTCGCCTTAGGGGGCATATCATTGTAAAATTAAAGGTGGTTCAATTTGCTTATAAATTTATTTATGAAATGGTTATAGAAAGGGCTGCAGCTGGTCCAAGTTTCACCATCACACCCTAAACAGAAAAGGAGAAAAAATTACACAACGAATTATGCAACGAATTTTCAAATAGTTTCAGGGAACACATGTGTCAACTAAAATCTTTTCTATAACACTCAGATATTAAATTAAGCACATAATAAAGGATTCTAGTGATCAGTTTTATCAAAAAAGTGTTTAGTGCAATAATATAATTATTCAAAGTTACCCTTCTAAAAAATATGCAATATATGATATTTATAAATTTTTATAAAATCAACAAATAGACTTTGGACTAAAATGTCTACTACATTCTATAGAAGCACAAACGCTACATATAAGGTGTAATTTGCATGTAAATTGATTAATAAATGAAAGCTCTGAAGTACTTTGAAGTTGTAAATTACTTTCCAGAGTAAAATAAAGATCCAAGTTCGGCCACCTGTAGCTGAGCTTGACTTCGACAGATTTCGTTCATAATTGGCACCCTTGCAGATAGGCATCCATTGAGCAAGGTGTGTAAGTTTCATGCAAATCCCTTGATAACAAACGAAAGAAAAAAATTGGCCAAAAAAAAGAAGAAAAAAAAAAAATATTTACATATAAATATATTGCACATACATATTACAATTATTACAAGAGTTTGTGTTTCTACAGCACTTAGTAGACATTTTAGTTGACACATGTGTTCCCTGAGATTATTTGAGAATGTTGAACATTCGTTGCATAATACGTTGTGTATTTTTTTTCTCCTTTTCTGTTTAGGGTGTGATGGTGAAACTTGGACCAGTTGCAGCCCTTTCTATAACCATTTCATAAATAAATTTATAAGCAAATTGAACAACTTTTAATTTATAACGATTTATAATGATATGCCCCCTTAGCTGTGCTTCTCGCTCTTGTTCTTCCCTGCGCAGCTGTGCCTCTGCTTCTCGCTCTTCCCTTCTAAGCTGTGCCTCACGTTCTTCTCGCTTCAGCTGTGCTTCCAGCTGCAGCTTCAATATTTCTAGCTTGACGCTGCGCCTGCTGCCGCTGGATCCTCTGCTGCTTTCACCGATGCTCAGGTGCTCTCCCATACTGGCAGGTGTTTGTGGCCGTTCCTCCCCCAAAGCTTCGTCTCGTGCCCTGAGCTGTGCCATGATCTCCAGTCATCTCCCACTTTGGAAGATCTCAGCTTTATCCCAAAGTGGTCTGCTATCGATTGTAACTGTGCCTTGGTGCACTCCTCCAGCACCTGCTCATCTTTAGTGTCAATGAACCTTGTTACTTTATCATCCTCCATCTTGTGCTATGAGTGATAACCTGTACCTGATACCTGATACCACTGCAAAGTACCACAACTGCAACCTTTATCTTGATCGTTATCCTGGCGAGGTCGCCAATGTCGGGGTTCACCGTAAGAGGGGCGAGTAACAGTATACCCAAGGTCACTCACCGTAGCCTTGCGGGTCTTTACTCTATCCTCGCGGCGCCACTGTACGCCAGGAGAGTATCCCAGTCAATCCCAACCGCCCTCTGATCGAGAATGAGTGAGAACACAGCTTGTTCTCTTAACTGCTGTGTGCCCGCCCCAGCAAGGGCTCTTCTACTAACCTCAAGGTCGCCAACTGGTGTTTTCTGTGTCCAGTAACACGTCAGTGGTATTGTGGAATTGTGGTAACAGCGGCAAGAACACACTCAATAGATCTGATATCAGGCAGGTATTTATTTCTATCTCTCTAATTCCTTTCATGTATTATATAGCCACAAGAAATATGGAGGGGATGATACAAACGCCAAGGTATTTTGTGTTTTACTTAAAACTCAAGACATCACATAATTATATCAATAAACAAACAGCTATTTCATGCGAAAGTCGCTCGTTGTCACAAATAATCATGAACTCGCTAAGCTGGCAATGCTCCCCCTCACGTCAATGTCAAAATCAGCTGGGCGATTCTCACCGCGCGAATGTTCGTTTATCTGTTTGTCTGGCGTGAGGCGCCTGTTTCTTTAAATTCTCAACTATCACTGTATTAACACACAACATGATTACTGCTATAATGGCAATAGAACGCAGATGATTCACTGCACTGGTCTTGAGCTCAACCACACAATTCTATATTAATGAACACAATAATTCATTATCATGGTATAACCCTCTGCACCTCATTTAATGATAACGCATGCAAGTATATATTACTGGAGTTCTCAGTAATTCCTTTCGTGGGCGAATATTCAATTGATCACTGCACACATGAATGGTTATTCAATACACAAGCATAGACATATATATATATATATATATATATATATATATATATATATATATATATATATATATATATATATATATATATATATATATATATATATATATATATATTGGTAGCAGTCTTTCCTGTAGACATATATTATTAAATATGACCGAAAAAGTAAGATTAATAATTCTAACACGAATTTTCTCAATCTTTCGTACATTACGCTTCACTGTTGGAGGTAAATAAAAAATCACTTCTCCAAAATTCATTTTTATTTCTAGTCTGACGCGACACGGGCGCGTTTCGTAAAACTTATTACATTTTCAAAGACTTCACAAATACACAACTGATTAGAACTTGCGTTTCCCTGATTTTATATCTACATTTGAGTGAGGTGGGAAGGGTGATGTGGCATTAACACAAGACAGAACACTAGGGGATATTAATAGGGTATTAAAAGTATCAACACAAGACAGAACAGAAACAATGGGTATTGAATAGAAGTGTTTGTAGAAAGCCTATTGGTCCATATTTCTTGATGCTTCTATATTGGAGCGGAGTCTTGAGGTGGGTAGAATATAGTTGTGCATTAACTGGCTGTTGATTGCTGGTGTTGACTTTTTGATGTGTAGTGCCTCGCAAACGTCAAGCCGCCTGCTATCGCTGTATCTATCGATGATTTCTGTGTTGTTTACTAGGATTTCTCTGGCGATGGTTTTGTTGTGGGAAGAGATTATATGTTCCTTAATGGAGCCCTGTTGCTTATGCATCGTTAAACGCCTAGAAAGAGATGTTGTTGTCTTGTCTATATACTGGGTTTTTTGGAGCTTACAGTCCCCAAGAGGGCATTTGAAGGCATAGACGACGTGGGTGTCTTTTAAAGCGTTCTGCTTTGTGTCTGGAGAGTTTCTCATGAGTAGGCTGGCCGTTTTTCTGGTTTTATAGTAAATCGTTAGTTGTATCCTCTGACTTTTGTCTGTAGGGATAACGTTTCTATTAACAATATCTTTCAGGACCCTTTCCTCCGTTTTATGAGCTGTGGAAAAGAAGTTTCTGTAAAATAGTCTAATAGGGGGTATAGGTGTTGTGTTAGTTGTCTCTTCAGAGGTTGCATGGCGTTTCACTTTCCTTCTTATGATGTCTTCGACGAAACCATTGGAGAAGCCGTTGTTGACTAGGACCTGCCTTACCCTACAGAGTTCTTCGTCGACTTGCTTCCATTCTGAGCTGTGGCTGAGAGCACGGTCGACATATGCGTTAACAACACTCCTCTTGTACCTGTCAGGGCAGTCGCTGTTGGCATTTAGGCACATTCCTATGTTTGTTTCCTTTGTGTAGACTGCAGTGTGGAAACCTCCGCCCTTTTCCATGACTGTTACATCTAGAAAAGGCAGCTTCCCATCCTTTTCCGTCTCGTAAGTGAAACGCAGCACGGAACTCTGCTCAAATAGCTCCTTCAGCTCCTGCAGATGTCTGACATCAGGTACCTGTGTAAAAATGTCGTCAACATACCTGCAGTATATGGCCGGTTTCAAGTTCATGTCGACTAAAGCAAAAAGTCTTAGTCGACATGAACTTGAAACCGGCCATATACTGCAGGTATGTTGACGACATTTTTACACAGGTACCTGATGTCAGACATCTGCAGGAGCTGAAGGAGGCATTTGAGCAGAGTTCCGTGCTGCGTTTCACTTACGAGACGGAAAATAATGGGAAGCTGCCTTTTCTAGATGTAACAGTCATGGAAAAGGGCGGAGGTTTCCACACTGCAGTCTACACAAAGGAAACAAACATAGGAATGTGCCTAAATGCCAACAGCGACTGCCCTGACAGGTACAAGAGGAGTGTTGTTAACGCATACGTCGACCGTGCTCTCAGCAACAGCTCAGAATGGAAGCAAGTCGACGAAGAACTCTGTAGGGTAAGGCAGGTCCTAGTCAATAACGGCTTCTCCAATGGTTTCATCGAAGACATCATAAGAAGGAAAGTGAAAAGCCATGCAACCTCCGAAGAGACAACTAACACAACACCTATACCCCCTTTTAGACTATTTTACAGAAACTTCTTTTCCACAGCTCATAAAATGGAGGAAAGGGTCCTGAAAGATATTGTTAATAGAAACGTTATCCCTACAGACAAAATCAGAGGATACAACTGACGATTTACTATAAAACCAGAAAAACGGCCAGCCAACTCATGAGAAACTCTCCAGACACAAAACAGAACGCTTTAAAAGAGACTAACGTCGTCTATGCCTTCAAATGCCCACTTGGGGACTGTAAGCTCCAAAAAACCCAGTATATAGGCAAGACAACAACATCTCTTTCTAGGCGTTTAACGATGCATAAGCAACAGGGCTCCATTAAGGAACATATAATCTCTTCCCATAACCAAACCATCGCCAGAGAAATCCTAGTAAACAACACAGAAATCATCGATAGATACAGCGATAGCAGGCGGCTTGACGTTTGCGAGGCACTACACATCAAGAAGTCAACACCAGCAATCAACAGCCAATTATTGCACAACTATATTCTACCCACCTCAAGACTCCGCTCCAATATAGAAGCATCAAGAAATATGGACCAATAGGCTTTCTACAAACACTTCTATTCAATACCCATTGTTTCTGTTCTGTCTTGTGTTGATACTTTTAATACCCTATTAATATCCCCTAGTGTTCTGTCTTGTGTTAATGCCACATCACCCTTCCCACCTCACTCAAATGTAGATATAAAATCAGGGAAACGCAAGTTCTAATCAGTTGTGTATTTGTGAAGTCTTTGAAAATGTAATAAGTTTTACGAAACGCGCCCGTGTCGCGTCAGACTAGAAATAAAAATGAATTTTGGAGAAGTGATTTTTGATTTACCTCCAACAGTGAAGCGTAATGTACGAAAGATTGAGAAAATTCGTGTTAGAATTATTAATCTTACTTTTTCGGTCATATTTAATAATATATATATATATATATATATATATATATATATATATATATATATATATATATATATATATATATATATATATATATATATATATATATATATATAGATAGATAAATCATAGACATCAATAATAGTAATAATATAGTTACTGGGCACATAGCCTAACACCAAATACTGGTACACTTATATATATATATATATATTTTCTCATTAAATGATCATATTAAAGTCTCATGAAAGACATTATCAACACAGTAAATTCATCAATTACTCCGGGTGCCTGCACACACCAATAATAATAATAAATACCGTGAGTGCTCTATGTAGCCCCACTCTGCACACTAGTGCCTTACTGTGACATAGGTGAGCCTTGCTCACGACATACAAAATACTCTTTCTAAATAATATAGCTGACTAAAGGGGAATTGGGATGGAAACTAGAATCACCAACTTCCACCTATCCTCCAGTGAGAGTTGAGTTGTAGCTCCTGGTCCAGGCTCCCGCCTCGTGTAGGGAACGCCCACACACACACCCTGTCGTGTCCTCCAGGAACTCAATCAACGTCCCAAAATAAACGCGTCGTCTCCGTGTTCTGTCCTCCGCGGGTCCCTGCTCCTCCTCCACGTCATGTAGGGTTGGAGTCGGTCTCCCGGCCGTCAACTTCTCCTCCCAACTAGGGCTGCCTACCTACGTCTCGGCTGCAGTCGTTCGGACTCCCAATTAGTGTCTTCTTTCACTGCTTCCCAGTGGATTGGCCCAGCCGCTACGTCGTCACTGTGAAGCTATCAGACGTCCCAGATGATACTGCCTAGACTTCACCTGCACAGCACCCGACCCTGGAGCACTTGATGCTCAATATTCCGTCAATTCCCTCTTCGGTCCACACATGGCATGAAGGAAGACCTCCCGGCGTACTGGCAGACTATGGGTGACACGTAAGATCCACGGGAGTGGCGTATTACTGTTAGATTGACAGGATCAACCTTCACACATCCATCCACCTTGACGTGTCGTGTCAGACTGATTCCCTCACGGAGTATTGGCCCAGCCATTATGCCATCACTGTGAAGTTATCAGCCGCCGCATACGTTGCTGCCTAGACTCCACTCTTGCACAACACCTGTCCATGGAGCACTTGATGCTCAATATTCTGTCAATTCCTTCTCTGGTCCAACACATGAACGAAGGAAGACCCGACAGGTGATGGCAGACCACGGGTGATGCGAAATCCTCTGGAGACGGGGTAAACTGTCCAACTGACAGGACCCCCCCCCCCCAGCGCACGTCCGACCTCCTTGACGTGCTGTCTTAGACTGATGGCGCCAGAGTCGCGCACTGACCGGCCCCCCTTCCTTCGTGACGTCATATTCGCCATAATATTAGTATATTTTGGTAGCAGTCTTTCCTGTAGACATATATTATTAAATATGACCGAAAAAGTAAGATTAATAATTCTAACACGAATTTTCTCGATCTTTCGAACATTTCTTTTCACTGATGGTGGTAATTCAAAAATCAATTCTCCAAAATTCATTTTTATTTCTAGTCTGACGTGACACTTGAGCGCGTTTCGTAAAACTTATTACATTTTCAAAGACTTTAGTTTACACATACACAACTGAATAGAACTTACACATCTCCGATTTGT
The DNA here is from genome assembly GCF_020424385.1 of Procambarus clarkii. NCBI lineage: Eukaryota > Metazoa > Arthropoda > Malacostraca > Decapoda > Cambaridae > Procambarus > Procambarus clarkii. The sequence goes on along the minus strand of NW_025561693.1, from coordinate 57,283 downwards.
TTATATCTACATTTGAGTGAGGTGGATGGGGTGAGGTGGTATTAATAGGGTATTAATTTCATCAACACAAGACAGAACACGAAACAATGGGTATTGAATGGAAGTGATTGTAGAAAGCCTATTGGTCCATATTTCTTGATGCTTCTATATTGGAGCGGAGTCTTGAGGTGGGTAGAATATAGTTGTGCATTAATTGGCTGTTGATTGCTGGTGTTGACTTTTTAATGTGTAGTGCCTCGCAAACGTCAAGCAGCCTGCTATCGCTGTATCTATCGATGATTTCTGTGTTGTTTACTAGGATTTCTCTGGCGATGGTTTGGTTGTGGGAAGATATTATATGTTCCTTAATGTAGCCCTGTTGCTTATGCATCGTTAAACGCCTAGAAAGAGATGTTGTTGTCTTGCCTATATACTGGGTTTTTTGGAGCTTACAGTCCCCAAGAGGGCATTTGAAGGCATAGACGACGTTAGTCTCTTTTAAAGCGTTCTGCTTTGTGTCTGGAGAGTTTCTCATGAGTAGGCTGGCCGTTTTTCTGGTTTTATAGTAAATCGTCAGTTGTATCCTCTGATTTTTGTCTGTAGGGATAACGTTTCTATTAACAATATCTTTCAGGACCCTTTCCTCCGTTTTATGAGCTGTGGAGAAGAAGTTCCTGTAAAATAGTCTAATAGGGGGTATAGGTGTTGTGTTAGTTGTCTCTTCAGAGGTTGCATGGCATTTCACTTTCCTTCTTATGATGTCTTCGACGAAACCATTGGAGAAGCCGTTGTTGACTAGGACCTGCCTTACCCTACAGAGTTCTTCGTCGGCTTCTCCAATGGTTTCGTCGAAGACATCATAAGAAGGAAAGTGAAACGCCATGTAACCTCTGAAGAGACAACTAACACAACACCTATACCCCTATTAGACTATTTTACAGGAACTTCTTTTCCACAGCTCATAAAACGGAGGAAAGGGTCCTGAAAGATATTGTTAATAGAAACGTTATCCCTACAGACAAAAATCAGAGGATACAACTGACGATTTACTATAAAACCAGAAAAACGGCCAGCCTACTCATGAGAAACTCTCCAGACACAAAGCAGAACGCTTTAAAAGAGACCAATGTCGTCTATGCCTTCAAATGCCCTCTTGGGAACTGTAAGCTCCAAAAAACCCAGTATATAGGTAAGACAACAACATCTCTTTCTAGGCGTTTAACGATGCATAAGCAATAGGGCCCCATTAAGGAACATATAATCTCTTCCCACAACCAAACCATCGCCAGAGAAATCCTAGTAAACAACACAGAAATCATCGATAGATACAGCGATAGCAGGCGGCTTGACGTTTGCGAGGCACTACACATTAAAAAGTCAACACCAGCAATCAACAGCCAATTAATGCACAACTATATTCTACCCACCTCAAGACTCCGCTCCAATATAGAAGCATCAAGAAATATGGACCAATAGGCTTTCTACAATCACTTCCATTCAATACCCATTGTTTCGTGTTCTGTCTTGTGTTGATGAAATTAATACCCTATTAATACCACCTAACCCCATCCAACTCACTCAAATGTAGATATAAACAAATCGGAGATGTGTAAGTTCTATTCAGTTGTGTATGTGTAAACTAAAGTCTTTGAAAATGTAATAAGTTTTACGAAACGCACTCAAGTGTCTCGTCAGACTAGAAATAAAAATGAATTTTGGAGAATTGATTTTTGAATTACCACCAACAGTGAAAAGAAATGTACGAAAGATATATGTTTCTATATATATATATATATATATATATATATATATATGCGAACAAGCCTGAATGGTCCCCAGGACAATATGCAACTGAAAACTCACACCCCAGAAGTGACTCGAACCCATACTCCCAGAAGCAACGCAACTGGTATGTACAAGACGCCTTAATCCACTTGACCATCACGACCGGACATAATGAGGTGATAGCCGAGGCTATTTGAACCACCCCACCGCCGGCACTCGGATAGTAATCTTGGGCATAGCATTTTACCAAATCACCTCATTCTTTGGGGCACACGTGAGGAACACAAATGCGAACAAGCCTGAATGAAGAAGGAAATTCGATCAGACTACCAACTTCAGGGAACTGGAATAAGGAAACCAATTCTCTTCTGGGATGTCTGGATGTTAACCTGGACATCTTCCCCAAGACCGATCGGATTTGACCAGCCCTGCTGACTTCTGTGGCACTCAACTGTGAGCAACGTGTGTACCCCATCAATTAACTGGTCTGATCAGCCTTGTAGTCTTGGATTGGATTGTCGCGTCCACGGACCCCATCCCCAGATCTCCAGTATCAGCTCTTGATACAGATAATGGCTCCAAAGACCCTCCACTTATGGGCTCATCATAGCCTGCGTTACTTAGAACTTTTTGTTCCGAGTAGGCGAATCTAAAACAACAACAACAGCATGGTAAATCGAGTTATAGCCCCGCTCTGTAAGAGAGTGGAGCTGTAACTTGATTTACCTCTAACAGGCAGAGGATACAGCCAGGCCATATCATTGCTTGCAGCCACAAACAACTGACTAGTATTAGCCAGAAGACAGCAATAAAGTAAATAGACACACACTATGGCGTTAACAAAGATGCTAGTAGAGATATGAATAATACATTTACAGGTGCGGGACCGGGACGTCCACCTCCCGGGGCTCGTGCGGCCCAGGCTCTGCTTCAGGAGGCTGGGGTCGTTCTTGCCCTTGTTGGGGTGGTTCTTCCCCGGCCCCGTCCACGGCGGTCTCCGGATTTGGAGGTCTCTGTGCCCTTTTTCACCAACTTCGAGGTCAACCCCGGAATTCACAGTTCCTGCGACGGTGCTGGAACCAATCGTATTGGCGTTCGCCTTTCCATTGGGGACTTTCGGTGCTGTGGAGAGGGAGGACCTGCTGCCTGGGTAACAGCTTCTCCTCCATATCAACCTACCCTAGCTTTGTGCCCTGGTGATGCCACTCCAGACCACGCCGACACCGGTGCGCAACTCCATAGTCTACTGAGACTGATGGATGCCTACTACTACTAATGTAATTGTAGAGTTAGGCCCAGATCAAATTAACGTATCCAATGTGTGGGTATCAAATCGACTTTCCATGGTACTTGTCTCAAGATCTCGGTAGCCTTTTGTGAAGCACATAACAACGAGGGAACTGAAGGTAAATGCCACACACTTTTACTGCATCACTGGCAAGGATTAACTCAGGATTCTTAGTAGTAGCACCGAAAATAAGGAGGAAGAAATTTATGTGAATAATGATGAAACAGTTAATGAGACTATTGAAGAAGATTGAGTTAGGAATAATGAAGGATCTATAGAGGAAATCGAAGAGTAAATTAACTATGCAACTAAAGTTGCAATAATGTGGGAACTGTCAGGTAACAGGTCAATGAAAGAGTTGCAGGAGGAACAGAAGGTTTTAATGAAACAATTCATGGACCTTAAAAGTAATTGGATAATAAATACACAGACGAGCTCACCTAGGCCGACCAGGAAAACCCGTGAATTATTTGGGGGAAATCAGGTAATGCAGGTTGAGTTACAGAGATTCATGCAGGTGCTCAGAAACAAGGGATAGGGAAAAACCTCATTATAAGAAACTTTACGAGGAAAGAAGAAAAGAATGACCAGACACTCAATAAGACACTGATAGAGCAACTGTTATGCAAAGTGGAGGAATTAAATATATCAAAGGTCGAGAGGATAGGTAGGCATGAAACAAATATGATACGAATAACCATTGCAAACTTTGAGCACAAAAGATTCATGCTAAGTAGGGCCTGTGTACTCAGTGATCTACAAGGGTATTACCAAGAATACATATCCCAAGACCTCACAGTTGAAAAAAGAAAAAGACAGTGTGCTAAGAGGCAACTTGAAGGAATGAAGAACCACAGACCAATACAAAAATGCAAAGTTACAGATTAGAAGGCAGGTGATCCGGATAATAGAAGAATGAGAGGACACAGTCCTTCACCCAGCCAGGCCAAACTAACTCTTTATATCTCGGACTACAAACAGGTGCAGAATCAGAGCGACAATGTACAGAAAACGAATGTTCTAAACACAGGAACAATCTATCAGTCCCTCAGGAACCACCACAGGTGGTAAATAGATTTTACTGGTTATGTGCGTATGCTGAGGGCTGAAAATCCTCACATCATTGGCATCAATGAAACATGGGGCCGGGAGGACATAATAGAAAAAAAATCTAATAATCTTGGGATATCACCCACCATTCATAAAGGACAGAGCAACAAGAGCAAATGGCGTAATGATATACGTGGATGAGGACCCAGATGTAATCGACAGTGAGGAACTAAACACCATGGGATCCTATGAGTAGGTATGGTGCAACATACTAACTCAAGATGGTAGCAAAATGACTGTAGGAGTATGCTACAGGACTGACATAGCAGCAGCACAGGATGTTGCTGATCTGCATAATGTGATCAAAGCGGCATCAGAAACCAAACCCTAATAATAAGGGATTTTAACCATGAGACCATAGATTTTGTAAATCTTACATCACAAGCAGAAAAATTTCTGGATCTAGTTCAGGACTCCTTTATCATGCAACATGTAGTAGAGCCCACACGAGGTAACAGCATTCTAGATCTTGTGCTAACATGAGACAAAGATATAAGTGATCAAATTCAGAAAGAGGCAAACGCTAACCCTTACATGCGATCATCATATTTTAAGATGGACTACATATAATAATAATAATAATAATAATAATAATTTTTATTTAGGTAAAGGTACAGAAACCCACATAATGATTCATGATGATGAATTTCTAGATTGCCATCGAGGTGACGATCAAAGAATGAGAGAGGAAGTGCAAAACATCTCCAGGAGGGAGCTAATAGGTGAACATGATTCGGAAGCGTCATTGCAAAACTTTTAGAAGGTCATCACGGAACTCTTTCAAAAATATGTGCCAAAGAGGAAGGAGAAACGAAAGAATACTAGATGAACGATTCGAACAGTAAAACAGACATTGAGAACTAAGAAGAGCCACTAGAGAACGAATACATCCACGACAGATATCATTGATTATGAGATATATAAAAGGGCACTAAACTCAGCCACCCAGGAAGGAACCTGGGTGGATGGGTGAACTCAGCTCAACCATAAGGAACTACGAAAGAAAACTTGTGCAAAACACAAGGAAAGATCCAACGCCGCTCTATGCCTATATAAGAAGTATTGCCCCTCCAACTTTATCAGCTGCTCCTTGAGCCTACAACATCCCAAACATGATGTAACACCCCCAGAAGGCAGTAAAAAAGTAAAACCAAAACCAAGGACTTGGTAGGACCCTTAAGAGATTAGATTAATCAAACTATAATGGGCGACAAAAAGGGCACCAATCACTCTAAATGATTTTTTTTTACATCAGTGTTCACACTAGAAAGGTTGGATGACATCCCATCACCCACACAAATGTTTCAAGGTGGTGAAGAGAATGAATTTAAGAATATAACCATAACTTGAGACTTAATCAGGAAGTACATTGACTAAATAAAAGACTTCAAAGTTTGCAACCTACAAGCCACAATGTAAGACTGAGAATAGGAGATGCTTTTTTTACCCACAGGGTTATAAATCCACGGAACCGTTTACACGCCGAAGCTGTAAATGTTAAAACTCTGTTGACTTTTAAAGTACAACTGGAAAATATAATCAAGGCAAATTGGGGGTACCTTTGACAAGCCTCCGGCTTCCTGTCCTCATTCATGCCACTAGTGTTAATGGCTTTCAGGTAAATAAGTATATTCCCAACATAATGAATAGGTGGAATGAAGTATGGACTACGTAGTAATCAACTCCTCTACGGAAGCACCATTTTGGGACAAAATCCCCATATAACAGTGTTAACATACAACTTGAAGATATTGTCCTGGTGGATAGTGATGGACCAAGGTCAGATTAGCCATTATAAAAAAATATATATCTGCCCACCCAGAAAGTTAGGGCATTTTCAGGACTGTTAAAGTTCAGTCTAAACGAACTACGACCTTGAAAACACTAGAGAAACTTGTGCACTTGGAGTCTGTGGGTCAGACAGATCCTGGACAAAACCCAGCACTAGCACATGTCGATCCACAGTTCCCATTACGCTACATCCGTCCATAAAGGATAGCCACAAAAATAGGCAAAAAAATTTGCGTTTGTACATTCAAAACGATAGAGAGGAAATGTGGCAAATGTTTGTCTCACATCATTCCTAAATAATGGACTCCAAAACATCATTTTCGTCTTCCTAAGATGTGGAAAATTTCCACCAAAAATAGAGTTACATGGTCTATGAGAGAGCACATGGCTCATATCTTGCTATTTATAGAACAAATCCAAGCCCCTCCCAAAACATAGCGAATATCGAATCAGCAAGTGACCACCATTTTGAAGACACCATCCCAGGGAGGCATCTGTAATGGATTCCATACCAGGATATGTTATTTAATCCAATAGCCATAAGCATATCATTGTAATTCTCTAAAATATATACATTGTCAATAACTAATTGTTTAACCAGATACTTATGTTAACGGATGTATAAAATCGATCTCTAAATCAGATTGGGTGTTGTTGTTGCTTTTAATTTAGGGGCGACGACGATCGTGGTATCGGAGAATCCCCGGCGTACCCGTGAGGGGTTCATTGCGATACCCGGAAAGGTGATACTCCTAGCCAAATCGCAAAACGAATGACGTCCATCACTGGAAACTAATATGCCTCGCGGAAAAGAAACGCAGACAGCCAGATGATTGGAGGAGCCCCATGAGTCCCTCAGGTTGACAAGCACAGTCCCCGCCCCACACAGAGAACACTGGGTAGCAAAACCCAAAACTCGGCCCCCCAGCTAAAGCGCAATATTCATTCAGTGTCACCGCAGAGAAGAATCAAACGCAGGGTCGCATCCAATCCCAAGATCGTCGTAACCCCAAAATAAAGAAAAACAGCATACCGTGGTCTTATATGTTTAGTTTCAGCTGTTTTACATTCCCCGTCGACCTTTGAGGAGTTTAATAAAAATATACGCACTATATAAACACCGCTTTAAAGTTATTTAAATTGCATTCAAAGTTATATAAACTGCGAGTAATGTGTACTATAAGAGAGACACCTGACTTCTAAAACCACAGGCAAGACAGTTCCACATACACCATTAAAACACCACTTCAACAATGATAGTGAACACCACCATAAGCTCAGGTCCAGCAAGTGGGCTAAATCTTAGCAAATGTAAAACTGAGCACCAGGTCTGAATTATATAAAAATATTAGGAAGGAGTTCTTCCTAAATTAACTGTTCTAACTATATTTTTTCCATAACCCTTTTTTTCTTTGTCGAATCATTACATCATGGGCTTATGAGCCCACCTCAGTAGTAAATTACATTCAACTTAATTAAATATAACTATCTTGGTTTACTAATATTTTGCATATAAATATTTTAAATGTATTGCAAATGTTTTAAGATAAATTAAATTATACATTTTGCAATATATAAATTCACAACACACACAAAAAATAATCTTGTCGTTGTTTATAATATAATTCATATGAGTTATGTTACCAGAATAAAAAAATAGCTTAAAATAATAATTTATAACCGTTATCAGTACATGTTGCATTATTTATATTTTTGGTTTTACCAATAGGGTATGAGATTTAATAACCAGCAGGTAAATGACGGCAGCACCATTATTTCCAAGTCTTACTAATTGTGAGCAACCTAGGAAACACTGTGACAACCCAACAGTCCACTGGAGCAGAAATAACTATACACACAGAAATCACAGTAGCGTGATGCATCAGATGAACAAATCCACAAGGGCCGTGACGAGGGTTCGAACATACTTCCGAGAAGATCCCAGACGCGCCTTAATCGACTGAGCTACAACATGGATAAGAATTGCAACTGGGAAATCAACTTGACCTACCACGGAATTTCCCCCACATCCTGACAGCACTTGGTGCTAAGCATCGGCATAGATATTTCATCGAATCACCTCCCTTTGTGGGGTCAACGTGTGCAACACAAATGCGAACAAGCTTGAATGGTTCCCTAGTACATATGCAACTGAAAACTCCACACCCAAGAAGAATTCGAACCCAGAGAGCCAGGAGCACTATACACTTGGCGTACCTGGTTCCTTAACCACTCAACTACCATGATTTTTCATATGATATTGGAAGCAGAAGCTATTTCCCCAACATTCCGACAGCACTTGGTGGTAAGCTTGGGCAAAGATATTTCATCGAATCACCTCACTATATAGATGTCACGTCTGTGACTGGAAAAAGCATGTTTTTTTTTTTTTTTTTTAACTGTATTTTTACTGTGTTTTTCAAGTGAGGGAAATCTTCGAAATCTCTTTACCGATTGCTTTGAAATTTTCACATAACGTTGCATTTGAATAGGCGCATGTTTTTATACCTTCAATATAAATGCCTCACCTGTGACAGGATTTTTTTTTTTAACAGCGCCATCTGTTGGACGAAAGAGCAACACACGCTGTAATCTCCAAAAGTTCTTCACCGATTGCTTTGAAATTTTTACACAACGTTACATTCGAATACGCACACGTTTTTATATACCTACTCTATAGTTGCCACACCTGTGACAGGTAAAAACATACTTTTTTTTGAAAAACAGAGACATCTTTTGCACATAATTGCAACACTCGCTATACTAAATATGTTATGATTCCATTTCAGTGTTTCTGATTGCATTGATAAATTGAACTTTCATAGATTTTGATTTATTTTCATTTTGATTGAACTATTTTGTGTGACAATGCATTGGAATTGAGCTGTGTTGTTTACCATTCCGTGAGTATAAGTATAGATGCCACACCTAAGACAGATAAAAATATATTTTACTTAAAACAGCGCCATCTGTTGCACGTAAGAGCAACACGAGCTATACTATATATGATACGATTCCGTTCAATTTTTACAATTTCATTGATAAATTCAGTTTTCATAGATTTTGATTTATTTTCATTTTAATTTAATTATTTTGTTTGACATTGTTTTGGAATTTAGCTGTGTTGTTTACCATACCATTCATTTCGAGAGTATAGTTTATTATTTTTATTTTTTCATTGTTTTTCATTTCTTTTTTATAACTGTTTTTCTTATATTTCAGTGATGGGAACATCATATCACATGATGTTCCCAATTTTCTGATGGGAACATCAGATCATTTGGGAATGCATTAGACAAGGGAGTGGGGGATGGTGGGGAGGTCGAGGGGACAGGGAAGGGGGGTAATGGTGGGAAGGACGAGTACATCTTGGGGAGTACATGTATGTGAGAACATCTAAGGGAGAACATGTAGCTGAGAACATCACCCGGGAGAGTTGGTAATGGTGGAGATGAGGAGACAGGGGAATGGAGAATGGAGGGGAGAACAAGGGGACAGGGGAGTGGGGCACAGTGGGAAGGACAAAGGGGACAATGGAGTGGGGAATGGTTAGGAGGACAGTGGAGTGGGGAATGGTGGGGATGGACTGAGGGACGAGGGAAAGGGGAATGATGGGGGAGGACGAGGGGGAAGGGAGGGAGTGGGGAATATTTGGGAGGTCGAGGGGATGAGGGAGTCAGGAATAGTTGGGAGGACGAAGGGATGGGGGAGGGACGAATGATGGGGAGGATTGGGAGACAAGGAAAGTTTGCTATATATATATATATATATATATATATATATATATATATATATATATATATATATATATATATATATATATATATATATATATATATATATATATATATATATAGTATATATACTATAAGGCCCGTTTTGCCTAATAAGCCAAGTTTTCCTGAATTAATATATTTTCTAATTTTTTCTTATATATATATTAAGTAGATATATGACTATATACCTAACCTAACCTAACCTATATTATAGGTTAGGTTAGGTTAGGTAGCCGAAAAAGTTATTAGGTTAGGTTAGGTAGGTTAGGTATAAAAACAATTAATTCATGAAAACTTGGCTTATTATAAATCGGGCCTAGTAGGCTGATATATATACGATATATATATATATATATATATATATATATATATATATATATATATATATATATATATATATATATATATATTTATATATATATATATATATATATATATATATATATATATATATATATATATATATATATATATATATATATATATATATATATATATATATATATAACTGACGATTTACTATAAAACCAGGAAAACGGCCAGCCTATTCATGAGAAAATCTCAACCATCACCAGAGAAGTCTCAAGAAACAACACAGAAATCATCGATAGATACAGCAATAGCAGGCGGCTTGACATCTGCGAGGCACTACACATCAAGAAGTCAACACCAGCAATCAACAGCCAATTAATGCACAACTATATTCTACCCACTTCAAGACTCCGCTCCAATATAGAAGCATCAAGAAATATGGGCCAATAGGCCCTCTGCAATTACTTCCATTCTTACCTTCAATACCCATTGTTTCGTGTTCTATCCTGTGTTGAAAGTTTTGTTCACCTCATCCAAAACTGTTGTAACATATGACCTCACCCAAAATGCGGGTAGAAAATGAAATATAAAAGCTGATTAAATCATAGCATGAGTAAGAACTCTGTTTAGTGTTTGCAGGTAATAGTTGTGTGTGTGTAAACTAAAAGTCTTTGAAAAAGTAATAAGTTATTACGAAATTCAAGTGTCGCGTCAGAATAGAAATAAAAATGAATTTTGGAGAATTGATTTTTCAATTACCATCATCAGTGAAAAGAAACATAAGAAAGATCGAGAAAATTCGTGTTAGAATTATTAATCTTAGTATATTTTGGTAGCTGTCTTTCCTGTAGACATATATTATTAAATATGACCGAAAAAGTAAGATTAATAATTCTAACACGAATTTTCTCAATCTTTCGTACATTTCTTTTCACTGTTGGAGGTAAATCAAAAATCAATTCTCCAAAATTCATTTTTATTTCTAGTCTGACGCGACACGAGCGCGTTTCGTAAAACTTATTACATTTTCAAAGACTTTAGTTCACAAATACACAACTGAATAGAACTTACGCATCTCCGATTTTATAACTACATTTGAGTGAGGTGGAAGGGGTGATGTGGCATTAACACAAGACAGAACAAGAGGTGGCATTAATAGGGTATTAATTTCATCAACACAAGACAGAACAAGAGGTGGTATTAATAGGGTATTAATTTCATCAACACAAGCCAGAACATGAAACAATGGGTATTGAATAGAAGTGTTTGTAGAAAGCCTATTGGTCCATATTTCTTGATGCTTCTATATTGGAGCGGAGTCTTGAGGTAGGTAGAATATAGTTGTGCATTAATTGGCTGTTGATTGCTGGTGTTGACTTCTTGATGTGTAGTGCCTCGCAAACGTCAAGCCGCCTGCTATCGCTGTATCTATCGATGATTTCTGTGTTGTTTACTAGGATTTCTCTGGCGATGGTTTGGTTGTGGGAAGAGATTATATGTTCCTTAATGGAGCCCTGTTGCTTATGCATCGTTAAACGCCTAGAAAGAGATGTTGTTGTCTTGCCTATGTACTGGGTTTTTTGGAGCTTACAGTCCCCAAGTGGGCATTTGAAGGCATAGACGACGTTGGTCTCTTTTAAAGCGTTCTGTTTTGTGTCTGGAGAGTTTCTCATGAGTAGGCTGGCCGTTTTTCTGGTTTTATAGTAAATCGTCAGTTGTATCCTCTGATTTTTGTCTGTAGGGATAACGTTTCTTTTAACAATATCTTTCAGGACCCTTTCCTCCGTTTTATGAGCTGTGGAAAAGAAGTTCCTGTAAAATAGTCTAATGGGGGGTATAGGTGTTGTATTGGTTGTCTCTTCAGAGGTTGCATAGCGTTTCACTTTCCTTCTTATGATGTCTTCGACGAAACCATTGGAGAAGCCGTTGTTGACTTGGACCTGCCTTATCCTACAGAGTTCTTCGTCGACTTGCTTCCATTCTGAGCTGTGGCTGAGAGCACGGTCGACATATGCGTTAACACTCTTCTTGTACCTATCTGGGCAGTCGCTATGGGCATTTAGGCACATTCTTATGTTCTTTCCTTAGTGTAGACTGCAGTGTGGAAACCTCCGCTCTTTTCCATGACTGTTACATCTAGAAAGGGCAGCTTCCCATCCTTTTCCATCTCGTAAGTGAAACGCAGCACGGAACTCCGCTCAAATGCCTCCTTCAGCTCCTGCAGATGTTTGACATCAGGTACCTGTGTAAAAATGTCGTCAACATACCTGCAGTATATGGCCGGTTTCAAGTTCATATCGACTAAGACTTTTTGCTCGATGGTGCCCATGTAGAAGTTTGCAAACAGGACACCTAGGGGAGAACCCATGGCGACGCCATCTACTTGCTTAAACATGTGCCCACTTTGGCTCACGAAGGGTGCCTCTTTAGTGCAGGCTTGGAGTAGTTTCCTCAGTATGCTTTCTGGCATGTCAAGAGGAGTGCAAACCGGGTCACGATACACTCTGTCTGCTATAATCCCGACTTTCTCGTCCACAGGTACGTTGGTAAATAGTGATTATGCATCCAACTAGGCTCTTATCCCCGTGGCCCTTTGCTCCGCGCAGTAAGTCGACAAAATCCTTGGGAGACTTCAAGCTGAAAGCACATGGTACGTAAGGAGGCAGCAACCCGTTGAGTCGCTTAGCCAGTCTGCACGTGGGTGTGGGTATCTGGCTGATGATTGGCCGAAGTGGGTTTCCAGGCTTGAGGGTTTTGACATTTCCATAGGCATACCCAGGTTTGTATTCCCCAACAACTTTTGGCAGGTGGAGTCCGGATTTCTTGGCGTTCACAGTTTCGATCAATCGGTTTACCTTCGTTTTCAAATCGGCTGTAGTCTCCTTCGTTACCGACAACCAGACTGTCTTCAGATAGCCATTGCCTCTAATATTTCACCCCGCCTCTTGTTCCTAGAAGCCTGAGTCCTCTTCCCAGGAATTATTAGTTTGGCCAAGCAGCTGCAGCCTTAACTCCTTGACCTTTCCTGGATGTGTGACCATAGTCTGAATTCTTAACATGTACTTCGAATCCTCATCCGTTATGTGTTGTAGTAATGACCCTCTAGCTAATAATCCCTCCTAACTTGTAGATTACAACATTGGGAGTACATGTAGGTGAAAACATCTAGAGGAGTACATGTAGGTGAGAACATCTTAAGGAGAAAATTTAAGTAAATACATCGAGGGGAGTACATGTAGGTGAGAACATCTAGGGGAGAACATGTAGGTAAGAACATCTAAGGGAGTACAAGTAGGAGAGAACATCTAGAGGAGTACATGTAGGTGAGTACATCTAGGGGAGTACATGTAGATGACAACATCTAGGGGAGTACATGTAGGTGAGAACATCTATGGGAGAACATGTAGGTGAGAACATCAAGAGGAGTACATGTAGGTGAGAACATCTAGGGGAGTACATGTTGGTGAGTGCATCTAGGGGAGTACATGTAGATGACAACATCTAGGGGAGTACATGTAGGTGAGAACATCTATGGGAGAACATGTAGGTGAGAACATCAAGAGGAGTACAAGTAGGTGAGAACATCTAGGGGAGTACATGTTGGTGAGTGCATCTAGGAGTGAATATGTAGTGAGAACATCTAATAGGAGCACATGTAGGGGGAGAACATCTAAGAGAGTACATGTATTTGAGAACATCTAGGGGTAGTACAATTAGGCGAGTACATCTAGGGGAGTACATGTAGATGACAACATCTAGGGGAGTACATGTAGGTGAGAACATCTAGGGGAGTACATGTAGGTGATTATATCTAGGGAAGTACATGTAAGAGAGTATCATCTAGGAGAGTACATGTAGGTGAGAATATCTTGTGGAGAACATGTAGTGAGAACATCTAGCGAAGAACATGTAGGTGAGAATTCTTGGGGAGTACATGTATTGAGAACATTGAGGGAAGTATATGTAGGTAAGTACATCTAGGGGAGTACATATAGTGAGAACATCTCGGGAAGAACATGAAGGTGAGAATATCTAGGAAAGTACATGTAGGTGGGACCACCTATAGGGAGTACATGAAGGTGAGTATATCTTGGGGAGTACATGTAGGAGAGTACATCTTGGGGAGGACATGCAGGTGAGAACATCTTGGGGAGAACAAGTAGGTGAATACATCGTGGTGAGTACAGGTAGTGAGAATACCTAGGGGAGTGCATACCTGGTTGATACCTAGTTGATGGGGTTCTGGGAGTTCTTCTACTCCTCCAAGCCCGGCCCGAGGCCAGGCTCGACTTGTGAGAGTTTGGTCCACCAGGCTGTTGCTTGGAGCGGCCCGCAGGCCCACATACCCACCACAGCCCGGTTGGTCCGGCACTCCTTGGAGGAATAAATCTAGTTTCCTCTTCAAAATGTCGAGAGAACATCTAGGGGAGACCATGTAGCGAGAACATCTAGGGGGAGTACATGTAAGTGAGTACATCGAGGGGAGTACATGTAGGTGAGAATATCTAGGGGAGTTCATGTAGCGAGAACATAGAGGAGAGTACATGTAGGTGAGAACATCTAGGGGAGTACATGTATCGAGAACATCTAGGGGAGTACATGTAGGTGAGAACATCGAGGGGAGTACATGTAGGTGTGAATATCTAGGTGAGTGCATGTAGTGAGAACATCTAGGGGAGTACATGTAGGTGAGAACATCTAGGGGAGTACATGTAGTGAGAACATCTAGGGGAGTACATGTTGGTGAGTACATCTAGGGGAGTACATGTAAAGAGAACATCTAGGGGAGTACATGTAGGTGAGTACTTCTAGGGGAGTACATGTAGTGAGAAAATCTAGGGGAGTACATGTAGTAAGAACATCTAGGAGAGAATATGTAGGTGAGTACATCTAGGGGAGAACATGTAGGTGAGAATATCTAGGGGAGTACATATAGGTGAGAACATCTTGAGGAGTACATGTAGTGAGAACATCTAGGGAACTACATGTAGGTGAGTACATCTAGGGAGTACATGTAGTGAGAACCTCTAGGGAAAGAACATGTAGATGAGAACATGTAGCGGCGTACATGTAGGTGAGTACATCTTGGGTAGTACATGTAGGTGAGAACATCTTGGGGAGTATATGTAGTGAAAACATCTAGGGGAGTACATGTAGGCGAGTACATCTAGGGTAGTACATGTAGTGAGAATATCTATGGGAGTACATGCAGGTGAGAACATCTTGGGGAGTACATATAGTGAGAACATCTAGGGGAGTACATGTAGGTAAGAACATCGAAGGGAGTACAAGTTGGAGACAACATCTAGGGGAGTATGTAGTAGGTGAGTACATGTAGGTGAGTACTTCTAGGGGAGTACATGTAGTGAGAACTTCTAAGGAAGTACATGTAGGTGAGAACATGTAGCGGCGTACATGTAGGTTAGAACATGTTGGGGAGTACATGTAGGTGAGTACTTCTAGGGGAGTACATGTAGTGAGAACATCTAGGAGAGTACATGTAGGTTATCTTGAGATCTTCAGATGATTTCGGGGCTTTAGTGTCCCAGCGGCTCGGTCCTCGACCAGGCCTACACCCACAGGAAGCAGACCGTGACAGCTGACTAGCATCCAGGTACCTATTTAACTGCTAGGTAACAGAGACATAAGGGGAAAGAAACTATGCCCATTGTTTCTCGCCAGCGCCTGGGGTCGAACCCAGGACCGCAGGATCAGAAGTACATCATCAAGGTACAAGAGAACATCTAGGGGAGTACATGTAGGTGAGTACATCTAGGGGAGTACATAGAGGTTAAAACATCTTCGGGAGTACATGAAGGTCAGTACATCTAGGGAAGTACATGTAAGTGAGTACATCTAGGGGAGTACATGTAGGCGAGAATATCTAGGGGAGTACATGTAGGTGAGAACATCTTGGGGAGTACATGTAGTGAGAACATCTTGGGGAGACCATGTAGCGAGAACATCTAGGGGGAGTACATGTAGGTGAGTACATCTTGGGGAGTAAATGTAGTGAGAATACCTAGGGGAGTACATGTAGGTGAGAACATCGAGGGGAGAACATGTAGGTGAGAATATCTAGGGGAGTGCATGTAGTGAGAACATCTAGGGGAGTACATGTAGGTGAGTACATCTAGGGGAGTACATGTAATGAGAACATCTAGGGGAGTACATGTAGGTGAGTACTTCTAGGGGAGTTCATGTAGTGAGAAAATCTAGGGGAGTACATGTAGTAAGAACATCTAGGAGAGAATATGTAGGTGAGTACATCTAGGGGAGAATATGTAGGTGAGAATATCTAGGGGAGTACATATAGGTGAGAACATCTTGAGGAGTACATGTAGTGAGAACATCTAGGGAACTACATGTAGGTGAGTACATCTAGGGAGTACACGTAGTGAGAACCTCTAGGGGAAGTACATGTAGGTGAGAACATGTAGCGGCGTACATGTTGGTGAGTACATCTTGGGTAGTACATGTAGGTGAGAACATCTTGGGGAGTATATGTAGTGAAAACATCTAGGGGAGTACATGTAGGCGAGTACATCTAGGGTAGTACATGCAGTGAGAATATCTAGGGGAGTACATGCAGGTGAGAACATCTTGGGGAGTACATGTAGTGAGAACATCTAGGGGAGTACAAGTAGGTAAGAACATCGAAGGGAGTACAAGTTGGAGACAACATCTAGGGGAGTATGTAGTAGGTGAGTACATGTAGGTGAGTACTTCTAGGGGAGTACATGTAGTGAGAACTTCTAGAGAAGTACATGTAGGTGAGAACATGTAGCGGCGTACATGTAGGTGAGAACATGTAGCGGCGTACATGTAGGTTAGAACATGTATTGGAGTACATGTAGGTGAGAACTTCTAGGGGAGTACATGTAGTGAGAACATCTAGGAGAGTACATGTAGGTTATCTTGAGATCTTGAGATGATTTCGGGGCTTTAGTGTCCCAGCGGCTCGGTCCTCGACCAGGCATACACCCACAGGAAGCAGACCGTGACAGCTGACTAGCATCCAGGTACCTATTTAACTGCTAGGTAACAGAGACATAGGGGGAAAGAAACGATGCCCATTGTTTCTCGCCAGCGCCTGGGGTCGAACCCAGGACCGCAGGATCAGAAGTACATCAACTAGGTACAAGAGAACCTCTAGGGGAGTACATGTAGGTGAGTACATCTAGGGGAGTACATAGAGGTTAAAACATCTTGGGGAGTACATGAAGGTCAGTACATCTAGGGAAGTACATGTAAGTGAGTACATCCAGGGGAATACATGTAGGCGAGAAAATCTAGGGGAGTACATGTAGCTGAGAACATCTTGGGGAGTACATGTAGTGAGAACCTCTAGGGAAGTACATGTAGGTGAGTACATCTACGGGAGTACATGTAGTGAGAACATCTAGGGAAGTACATGTAGGTGAGAACATTTATGGGGAGTACATGTAGGGAGAACAACTAGAGGAGTACATGTAGGTGAGAACATCTAGGGGAGTACATGCAGTAAGAACATCTGCGGGAGTACATGTAGGTAAGAACATCTTGGGAAGAACATGTAGGTGAAATCATCTAAGGGAGTACGTGTAGGTGAGAACATCTTGGGGAGTACATGTAGGTGAGTACATTTAGAGGAGTTCATGTAGGTGAGAAGATCTTGGGGAATACATGTAGGTGAGAACATCTTGAGGAGTACATGTAGGTGAGAACATCTAAGGGAATACATTTAGGTGAAAACATCTTGGGGAGTACTTTTTGCTGAGTACATTTAGATAAGTACATGAAGGTAAAAACATCTAGGGGAGTACATGTAGTGAGAACAAATAAAGGGAAGTACATGTAAGTGAGAACATCTAGGGGAGTACATGTATCGAGAACATCTAGGGGAGTACATGTAGGTGAGAACATCGAGGGGAGTACATGTAGGTGTGAATATCTAGGTGAGTGCATGTAGTGAGAACATCTAGGGGAGTACATGTAGGTGAGAACATCGAGGGGAGTACATGTAGGTGAGAACATCGAGGGGAGTACATGTAGTGAGAACATCTAGGGGAGTACATGTTGGTGAGTACATCTAGGGGAGTACATGTAAAGAGAACATCTAGGGGAGTACATGTAGGTGAGTACTTCTAGGGGAGTACATGTAGTGAGAAAATCTAGGGGAGTACATGTAGTAAGAACATCTAGGAGAGAATATGTAGGTGAGTACATCTAGGGGAGAACATGTAGGTGAGAATATCTAGGGGAGTACATATGGGTGAGAACATCTTGAGGAGTACATGTAGTGAGAACATCTAGGGAACTACATGTAGGTGAGTACATCTAGGGAGTACATGTAGTGAGAACCTCTAGGGAAAGTACATGTAGATGAGAACATGTAGCGGCGTACATGTAGGTGAGTACATCTTGGGTAGTACATGTAGGTGAGAACATCTTGGGGAGTATATGTAGTGAAAACATCTAGGGGAGTACATGTAGGCGAGTACATCTAGGGTAGTACATGTAGTGAGAATATCTATGGGAGTACATGCAGGTGAGAACATCTTGGGGAGTACATATAGTGAGAACATCTAGGGGAGTACATGTAGGTAAGAACATCGAAGGGAGTACAAGTTGGAGATAACATCTAGGGGAGTATGTAGTAGGTGAGTACATGTAGGTGAGTACTTCTAGGGGAGTACATGTAGTGAGAACTTCTAGGGAAGTACATGTAGGTGAGAACATGTAGCGGCGTACATGTAGGTTAGAACATGTAGGGGAGTACATGTAGGTGAGTACTTCTAGGGGAGTACATGTAGTGAGAACATCTAGGGGAGTACATGTAGGTTATCTTGAGATCGTGAGATGATTTCGGGGCTTTAGTGTCCCAGCGGCTCGGACCTCGACCAGGCCTACACCCCGAGGAAGCAGCCCGTGACAGCTGACTAGCATCCAGGTACCTATTTAACTGCTAGGTAACAGAGACATAGGGGGAAAGGGTCGAACCCAGGACCGCAGGATCAGAAGTACATCATCTAGGTACAAGAGAACATCTAAGGGAGTACATGTAGGTGAGTACATCTAGGGGAGTACATAGAGGTTAAAACATCTTTGGGCGTACATGAAGGTCAGTACATCTAGGGAAGTACATGTAAGTGAGTACATCTAGGGGAGTACATGTAGGCGAGAACATCTTGGGGAGTACATGTAGTGAGAACATCTAGGGGAGACCATGTAGCAAGAACATCTAGGGGGAGTACATGTAGGTGAGTACATCTTGGGGAGTACATGTAGTGAGAATACCTAGGGGAGTACATGTAGGTGAGAACATCGAGGGGAGAACATGTAGGTGAGAATATCTAGGGGAGTGCATGTAGTGAGAACATCTAGGGGAGTACATGTAGGTGAGTACATCTAGGGGAGTACATGTAATGAGAACATCTAGGGGAGTACATGTAGGTGAGTACTTCTAGGGGAGTTCATGTAGTGAGAAAATCTAGGGGAGTACATGTAGTAAGAACATCTAGGAGAGAATATGTAGGTGAGTACATCTAGGGGAGAATATGTAGGTGAGAATATCTAGGGGAGTACATATAGGTGAGAACATCTTGAGGAGTACATGTAGTGAGAACATCTAGGGAACTACATGTAGGTGAGTACATCTAGGGAGTACACGTAGTGAGAACCTCTAGGGGAAGTACATGTAGGTGAGAACATGTAGCGGCGTACATGTTGGTGAGTACATCTTGGGTAGTACATGTAGGTGAGAACATCTTGGGGAGTATATGTAGTGAAAACATCTAGGGGAGTACATGTAGGCGAGTACATCTAGGGTAGTACATGTAGTGAGAATATCTAGGGGAGTACATGCAGGTGAGAACATCTTGGGGAGTACATATAGTGAGAACATCTAGGGGAGTACATGTAGGTAAGAACATCGAACGGAGTACAAGTTGGAGACAACATCTAGGGGAGTATGTAGTAGGTGAGTACATGTAGGTGAGTACTTCTAGGGGAGTACATGTAGTGAGAACTTCTAGAGAAGTACATGTAGGTGAGAACATGTAGCGGCGTACATGTAGGTGAGAACATGTAGCGGCGTACATGTAGGTTAGAACATGTATTGGAGTACATGTAGGTGAGAACTTCTTGGGGAGTACATGTAGTGAGAACATCTAGGAGAGTACATGTAGGTTATCTTGAGATCTTGAGATGATTTCGGGGCTTTAGTGTCCCAGCGGCTCGGTCCTCGACCAGGCATACACCCACAGGAAGCAGACCGTGACAGCTGACTAACATCCAGGTACCTATTTAACTGCTAGGTAACAGAGACATAGGGGGAAAGAAACTATGCCCATTGTTTCTCGCCAGCGCCTGGGGTCGAACCCAGGACCGCAGGATCAGAAGTACATCATCTAGGTACAAGAGAACCTCTAGGGGAGTACATGTAGGTGAGTACATCTAGGGGAGTACATAGAGGTTAAAACATCTTGGGGAGTACATGAAGGTCAGTACATCTAGGGAAGTACATGTAAGTGAGTACATCTAGGGGAGTACATGTAGGCGAGAATATCTTGGGGAGTACATGTAGGTGGGAACATCTAGGGGAGTACATGTAAGTGAGTACATCCAGGGGAATACATGTAGGCGAGAAAATCTAGGGGAGTACATGTAGCTGAGAACATCTTGGGGAGTACATGTAGTGAGAACCTCTAGGGAAGTACATGTAGGTGAGTACATCTACGTTAGTACATGTAGTGAGAACATCTAGGGAAGTACATGTAGGTGAGAACATTTATGGGGAGTACATGTAGGGAGAACAACTAGAGGAGTACATGTAGGTGAGAACATCTAGGGGAGTACATGCAGTAAGAACATCTGCGGGAGTACATGTAGGTAAGAACATCTTGGGAAGAACATGTAGGTGAAATCATCTAAGGGAGTACGTGTAGGTGAGAACATCTTGGGGAGTACATGTAGGTGAGTACATTTAGAGGAGTACATGTAGGTGAGAACATCTTGGGGAATACATGAAGGTGAGAACATCTTGAGGAGTACATGTAGGTGAGAACATCTAAGGGAATACTTTTAGGTGAAAACATCTTGGGGAGTACTTTTTGCTCAGTACATTTAGATAAGTACATGTAGGTAAAAACATCTAGGGGAGTACATGTAGTGAGAACATCTAGGGAAGTACATGTAAGTGAGAACATCTAGGGGAGTACATATAAGTAAGAACACCTAGGGGAGCACATGTAGGTGAGTACATCTAGGTGAGTACATGTAGGTGAGAACATTAGGGGAGTACATGTAGGTAAGTACATCTAAAGAAGTACATGTAGGTAAATACATCTTGGGGAGTACATATAGGTGAGTACATCTATGGGAGTACATGTAGGTGAGTATATCTTGGGGTGTATATGTAGTGAGAACATCTTGGGAAGTACATGTAGGTGAGTACATCTTGGGGGAGTACATGTAGGTGAGAACATCTTGGGAAGTACAAGTTGGTGAGTACATTTAGAGGAGTTCATGTAGGTGGGAACATCTAGGGGAGTACATGTAGTGAGAACATCTATCAGTACAAGTAGGAGAGAACATCTAGGGAAGTACATATAGGTGATTACATTTAGAAGAGTACATGTAGGTGGGAACATCTAGGGGAGTACGTGTACGTGATTACATCTTGGGGAGTACATGTAGGTGAGAACATCTAGGGCATTACATGTAGGGGAGAACATCTTGGGGAGTACATATAGGTGAGAACATCAATGGGAGTACATGTAGGTTTGAACATCTAAGGGAGTACATGCATGTGATTACAACTAGGGAAGTACATGTAAGTGAGTACACCTAAGAGAGTACATGTAGGTGAGAATATCATAGGGAGTACATGTAGTGAGAACATATAGGGTAGAACATGTGGGTGAGAACATTTTGGGGAGTACATGTAAGTGAGAACATCTAAGGGAGTACATGTAGGTAAGAACATCTAGGGGAGTACATGTAGTGAGAACATCTAGGGTAGTACATGTAAGTGAGAACATCTAGGGGAGTACATATAAGTAAGAACATCTAGGGAAGCACATGTAGGTGAGTACATGTAGGTGAGAACATTAGGGGAGTATATGTAGGTAAGTACATCTAAAGAAGTACATGTAGGTAACTACATCTTGGGGAGTACATGTAGGTGAGTACATCTAAGGGAGTACATGTAGGTGAGTACATCTAAGGGAGTACATGTAGGTGAGTACATCTTGGGGTGTATATGTAGGTGAGAACATCTAGGGAAGTACATGCAGTGAGAACATCTGCGGGAGTACATGTAGGTTATCTTGAGATCTTGAGATGATTTCGGGGCTTTAGTGTCCCAGCGGCTCGGTCCTCGACCAGGCCTACACCCCCAGGAAGCAGGCCGTGACAGCTGACTAGCATCCAGGTACCTATTTAACTGCTAGGTAACAGAGACATAGGGGGAAAGAAACTATGCCCATTGTTTCTCGCCAGCGCCTGGGGTCGAACCCAGGACCGCAGGATCAGAAGTACATCATCAAGGTACAAGAGAACATCTAGGGGAGTACATGTAGGTGAGTACATCAAGGGGAGTACATAGAGGTTAAAACATCTTGGGGAGTACATGAAGGTCAGTACATCTAGGGAAGTACATGTAGGTGAGAACATCTTGGGGAGTATATGTAGTGAAAACATCTAGGGGAGTACATGTAGGCGAGAATATCTAGGGGAGTACATGTAGGAGAGAACATCTTGGGTAGTACATGTAGTGAGAACATCTAGGGGAGTACAAGTAAGTGAGTACATCTAGGGGAATACATGTAGGCGAGAAAATCTAGGGGAGTACATGTAGCTGAGAACATCTTGGGGAGTACATGTAGTGAGAACATCTAGGAGAGTACATGTAGTGAGAACCTCTAGGGAAGTACATGTAGGTGAGTACATCTACGGGAGTACATGTAGTGAGAACATCTAGGGAAGTACATGCAGGTGAGAACATTTATGGGGAGTACATGTAGGGAGAACATCTAGGGGAGTACATGTAGGTGAGAACATCTAAGGGAGTACATGCAGTGAGAACTTCTGCGGGAGTACATGTAGGTAAGAACATCTTGGGAAGAACATGTAGGTGAAAACATCTAAGGAAGTACGTGTTGGTGAGAACATCTTGGGGAGTACATGTAGGTACATTTAGAGGAGTAAATGTAGGTGAGAACATCTTGGGGAGTACTTTTTGCTGAGTACATTTAGATTAGAACATGTAGGTGAAAACATCTAGGGGAGTACATGTAGTGAGAACACCTAGGGGACTACTTGTAAGTGAGAACATCTAGGGGAGTACATATAAGTAAGAACATCTAGGGGAGCACATGTAGGCGAGTACATCTAGGTGAGTACATGTAGGTGAGAACATTAGGGGAGTACATGTAAGTAAGTACATCTAAAGAAGTACATGTAGGTAAATACATCTTGGGAGTACATGTAGGTGAGTACATCTATGGGAGTAAATGTAGGTGAGTACATCTTGGGGTGTGTATGTAGTGAGAACATCTAGGGAAGTACATGTAGGTGAGTACATCTTGGGGGAGTACATGTAGGTAAGAACATCTTGGGGAGTACAAGTTGGTGAGTACATTTAGAGGAGTTCATGTAGGTGGGAACATCTAGGGGAGTACATATAGGTGAGAACATCTAGGGGAGTACATGTAGTGAGAACATCTAGGTAAGTACACGTAGGAGAGAACATCTAGGGGAGTACATATAGGGGATTACATTTAGAAGAGTACATGTAGGTGGAAACATCTAGGGGAGTACGTGTACGTGATTACATCTTGGGGAGTACATGTAGGTGAGAACATCTAGGGCATTACATGTAGATGAGAACATATAGGGGATAACATGTAAGGGAGAACATCTTGAAGAGTACATTGTGACGATAATCTCCTTCAAGAGATTGAGCCTGCTCTTCCCTCCACAATTACGTCGTTGTGGTTATATAAAACTACTATGGAAGAAATGTCCAACAACGACAACAACACCAGCAAGGCTTGCCAGAGCGCAAAACGTTGCAGCCAGAGACACCTGTTCAGACTCAAACCGCCAAACTACTCGTTGATCGCTACCGGCCCCGCTGATTGGTCGCCGGTCTGGCTGCACCTGCACTCGCCCCCCCATACTACTTGATGTCTGGGGTCGCGACGACCTCAGACCTCAGAATGTTCAGTGCTTTCGTGGTTATCACTCCTCCCAGCTAGACGTTAGCGTGTACTGAGAGAGGTGATAGCTTAAAGCCAATATTCCAGCACCTCCCATTTAATTTTGTGTTGCACTTCTTGTTATTTTGCCTTAACGTAACTTTTCATTGTGTCATTTAAGTATTCTTATTATTTTGATTGATTGATTTTATTATAAGAATTTGTTTGTCCATTTTTTCATGTTTTGATTTATTTAACGTAATTAAAATTTCATTGTTAAAGTTTACTTGTGTTTTGTGTGTCTTCTCCTTACCTTACCACAGACGAAGTTCCAGTTTTTCTTTTTTTTTATAACTATGTGACGAGGCCATACCCCTAGCCTTAAACAGCCGAACACCAACGCGTTACCGTCACAAGTTATATGGGGACCTGTCCTAGGAGCTTCACTCAGGTACTGGTGCCAAGTGGTAATTTATGGTAAGCGTATTTAACTTTGTTAACGTAGCTTTATTATTTTTCATATTCAATTTCATTTTTTATAAGGTGCGGTGTATTGTGCATTACGAGAGTAACATATAGTGAAGGTGAGACAACTTTGGATTACGTGGTGACTGTAGGCCGCAGTCATACTCTTAATTGGTCATCTCTCCCTCCGTGTTATTACTCGTATTTACCATCTATGTCCCTTGAATATTTCTCATTCTGACAGATCATCATATTGGTACCCTGGTACTGTGGTCTGCCCCGGGTCAAGAGTACCCAATCTTCTGCAATCTGACTGTAGGAGGACAAAGAGGGCCATAGTTCCTCTAGCTCGAACTTTAGTTGCTGAATTGGGACCTCAGCAGCAGTTCTCGTCACCAGTTGACACCTCGCACCCCTACACGTCAGTCAGAGATGATGATACATACAACGGTAGGGAATTAGCTTATTTTTTCAGAGCACAAAAGTTCGCTAATTCTGTAAGTATCATATTAAATTCAGTAGGAAAAACTTGCTTTATGTCCTATAGAGACGTGGCAAGGTATGCCTACATCCTTGGACTACCAATTTTACTTTTGAAGCATTTAACTGTTTCATTTGTTTTCGAAACTGTTTCATTTGTTAGTAGGATTTTCTTGCCCTTATCCTCTTATATGAGTACCGGGTACAAGATTTCCTGCGCCCTTGATTTAATTTAATCATTTAACATCTTTTACTTAACTGTAATTGTTAAAGATCTCACAGGATAGGTGCCAGTTGCCACGTTGTCCTGTTTCTGACATTCACTATTGAATATTCGTGTACCTTTATTTGCTAATTTCACCATGTTTCGTCTCCAAGCTTTCCGTACAAATCCAGCAGGTGAAATAGGGACTTTAAGTCGTGCCAAGAAGACTGAATTACAAACTCTTGCACATGAGTATCAACTAGAAGTTCCCTACCAAGCCAACAAAAATGACCTACACAACCTGTTGCTGGATTACTATTTAGAGCAAGGTAAGATAGACTCTGAAACTCATGAAACTTACTATATTTCAGAAAAAACTGATTTGGCAACGCTGAAACTCAAACTAGAGCTGGCCAAGATTGAACGTGAGCAGCAAAGAGAAGCCGCTGCCATACGAAGGGAAGAACAAGAACGAGAAATCACCCTCAGAGAACGCGAAGCTGCTTTGAAGAGAGAAGAACACGAACGTGGACTCGCCCTCCAGGAACGGGAGGTTGCACTACTCCAGGAACGTGAGCGAGTACAGCTTGAAACACTCCAGGAGCGGGAACGCTTACAGCTCGAAACCAAACAACGCGAGTTAGAGTTACAACGCGAACATGACAAGCAACAAGCGACTCTGGCTCTAGAGTGTCGTCAACGTGAAATCGCCTTGGAAACTTCACACTTCACTCAACGCCAGCAAGCTACTGCCAATCTTCCCGTCAGTTTTAATATATCACATGCAAGTAAGTTAATGCCATCCTTTGTAGAAGCAGAAGTTGATGTGTTCTTTACCACCTTTGAAACCCTTGCTAATCAACTCAGTTGGCCTGTCGACCAATGGGCCACACTTCTCAGAGTCCATCTTACAGGTAGAGCTGCAGTCACACTCAGTACTTTGGCGTCTGAGAATGACTACTACACTCTGAAACAAGCAGTGTTGGACGCCTACCTCCTCTCTACTGAAAGTTATTGAAGGAAATTCCGTGACCACCTGAAGGCAAGTACCACTACCTTCCTCGAGTTTGCTAACACGAAACGGAGGTATTTCATGAAATGGCTGGAAGCAGCACATGTCTCTACTTTTACAGAACTCGTCAACCTGATGCTTGTTGAAGAATTCTTGAGACGTGTGCCACCTCCTGTCCGCCTCTACTTAGCAGATAAAGAAGAAACCGACTACCTGAAGTGTGCTAAGTCGGCTGACACTTACAGCCTCATCCACCGGCTGACACCCGAACCATCCTCCAGTAAGAAGTCGTGGTACAGTTACGAGAAGGTGAGCCCCGATCAAGCTGGTTCACAACTGTACTGCAAGTATTGTAGACTCTATGGACATACCATAGACAAGTGTGGTAAGTCTCAATACA
Source organism: Procambarus clarkii (assembly GCF_020424385.1). Lineage (NCBI taxonomy): Eukaryota > Metazoa > Arthropoda > Malacostraca > Decapoda > Cambaridae > Procambarus > Procambarus clarkii. Next base: position 30,497 of record NW_025561693.1, on the reverse strand, counting down.
AGGGAACCACTGACCAACAAAGACCCAAACCAACTCCTCCTAAGTCCGGTAAGCCTGTGATGAATGTTGGTGTTAATGTTAATGATCTTTCTCTTTTCAGTAACCACCTGTATACTGGAACTGTCTCTGCCAACGGTTCAAATCCGGAGGGACGTTTCAAATTGAAGATCTTGAGGGACACAGCGGCTCTACAATCGATCATCTTGAAGTCGGCTGTGCCCAACATCGTCTACACCGGAGAAACCGTCTTCATCACTGACCTCACTGCTACCACTCCATACCCTCTCGCCAGAGTCCACCTGGATTGTCCCTACGTGAACGGGGAAGTCCAAGTCGCCGTCAGGGAAAAGCCTTTTCACATGCCTGGAGTGCAACTTCTCCTAGGCAACGACTTGGCAGAAGACCTGCAACCGACCAACCTGATCGTCATGGACAAACCCCAGGTGTGTAACTCTGTGCCAATAAACCCTATTCTTGAGTATGTTCCAGCAGAGGTTCAAGAGAGTGATGAAGTTTCTCCTCCGGTTCTCGTGACCACCCGTGCACAAGCCGCACGTCCACAGCCAGCTGACTCTACTGCTACCGCTGTCCCTCAAGACCCTCAGAAACTACCCCCGCATCTGACCAAGTTGGAGTTCCGTAAGTTGCAGAGGGAAGATCTTACTTTAACACCATTGTTTTTCTAGGCTGAGACTCAACCCGACAGTATTCCTGGGTTCTTCCTAGAGAACGACTTGCTCTACCGCAGATATAGACCCAGTAAACTGAAGGAGGAGGACGATTGGGCCAACATCGAACAACTTGTGATTCCCACCAGCCTGCGGCCCACTATTCTACACCTGGCCCATGGAGCATTCTCCCACTACGGCTTCAACAAGACTTACCATGGGATTCGTCAAGACTACTACTGGCCAGGTATGGTAAATAACGTCAAACAGTACGTAAAACAGTGTCATACATGTCAGATGGCAGGCAAGCCGAACGTCTCCATTCCCAGAGCACCACTGATTCCCATACAGGTGCCTGCGGAACCTTTCCACAGACTCATAATAGACTGTGTTGGTCCTTTACCTCGGACCAGTTCAGGTAACGCCTACATCCTAACCATCCTGTGTCCTACCACCAGATTTCCCATAGCAGTTCCAGTGAAGAACATCACGGCTGCTACGGTTATAAAACATCTATTGAAGATCTTCACTCAATACGGATTTCCCAGGGAGATTCAAAGTGACTGTGGTACCAACTTCACCAGTGATCTCTTCAAAAGGACACTGGAGGAGTTCAACATCAAACAGGTATTGTCCAGCCCCTATCATCCTGCTTCACAGGGTTCTCTTGAACGTAGTCATCAGACCATCAAAGCACTCTTGAAAAAGTTTTGTAGTGAAACCTCAAAGGATTGGGATAAGCAGATTGACCTTATAATGTGTATTTTCAGAAGTCTCCCCAATGAGTCCCTAGGAGTATCTCCTTATGAGATGCTCTACGGCCGTAAGTGCCGTACTCCCCTAAAGGCTTTCAAAGACTCTCTCAGAGATGCCACCTTCAGTGAGCATCAGAATGTGCCCCAGTTTCTTCAAAACCTTCAACACATTCTAGAGAGAGTCCACCGCTTTGCCCATGATAATCTATTGAAAGCCTAGGTGAGAATAAAGACTCATTACGACCAGACCAGCAAAGTAAGAAAATTCAAGCCGGGAGACTTCGTCCTTGCCTATTTCCCTATCCCAGGTTCACCTTTACAAAACTGATTTTCAGGACCCTACTGCGTCAAAGAGTGCAGAAGCAACAACAACTACGTCATAGAGACTCCAGATAGGCGGCGGAAGACCCAGCTGTGCCACGTCAACCTCCTGAAGCAATATAATGGTACTCCTCCCACTGTCTTGACTAATTGTTCTACCTTCACAGAACCCTACATCCACAGTGAGACCTTCCCAGCTTCTCCTCCCGAAAGCACTGACAAGGAGTCAGCACTTTCTAATTCCAAAATCCTTAATGATCTTCCCAAATGCTTTCAGGATAATAATCGTGCTCCTTTGCCCTCTTCTAATTCCACTCTCACCTCGTCAGATAAACCCTTCATCCTCCATGTCGACGCTAGGGGTACCGACGTTGGTGGTGTCGTGATGCAACAACGAGGCGAGAAGAATACACCTGTCAGCGACTACTGCTACAAGGATCTACGGAACAATTGGCAAGGAGCTACTCTTCCTCATCCTGAAGCTTCAGCACTTCACTCCACCCCTGAAAAGTGCTCGGTCCACCATCAACACGGACCACACCACCCTACACCTCCTGCAGCACGCCCCCTTCTCATCTCAACGTCTTCTACTATGGGCTTGCTACCTGCAGAAATTCAACCTGGAGACACGCTATACCAAGAGTCTGACAACATCTTAGCCCATGATCTCTCCAGAGTTTATGAAGTAGAAGCGACTCCATCCATTACTCCACCACATAACGACGTACTTCTTCCAGAACCGCAGGCTTCGGGGGAGAGTTGTGACGATAATCTCCTTCAAGAGATTGAGCCTGCTCTTCCCTCCACAATTACGTCGTTGTGGTTATATAAAACTACTATGGAAGAAATGTCCAACAACGACAACAACACCAGCAAGGCTTGCCAGAGCGCAAAACGTTGCAGCCAGAGACACCTGTTCAGACTCAAACCGCCAAACTACTCGTTGATCGCTACCGGCCCCGCTGATTGGTCGCCGGTCTGGCTGCACCTGCACTGGCCCCCCCATACTACTTGATGTCTGGGGTCGCCACGACCTCAGACCTCAGAATGTTCAGTGCTTTCGTGGTTATCACTCCTCCCAGCTAGACGTTAGCGTGTACTGAGAGAGGTGATAGCTTAAAGCCAATATTCCAGCACCTCCCATTTAATTTTGTGTTGCACTTCTTGTTATTTTGCCTTAACGTAACTTTTCATTGTGTCATTTAAGTATTCTTATTATTTTGATTGATTGATTTTATTATAAGAATTTGTTTGTCCATTTTTTCATGTTTTGATTTATTTAACGTAATTAAAATTTCATTGTTAAAGTTTACTTGTGTTTTGTGTGTCTTCTCCTTACCTTACCACAGACGAAGTTCCAGTTTTTCTTTTTTTTTATAACTATGTGACGAGGCCATACCCCTAGCCTTAAACAGCCGAACACCAACGCGTTACCGTCACAAGTTATATGGGGACCTGTCCTAGGAGCTTCACTCAGGTACTGGTGCCAAGTGGTAATTTATGGTAAGCGTATTTAACTTTGTTAACGTAGCTTTATTATTTTTCATATTCAATTTCATTTTTTATAAGGTGCGGTGTATTGTGCATTACGAGAGTAACATATAGTGAAGGTGAGACAACTTTGGATTACGTGGTGACTGTAGGCCGCAGTCATACTCTTAATTGGTCATCTCTCCCTCCGTGTTATTACTCGTATTTACCATCTATGTCCCTTGAATATTTCTCATTCTGACAGATCATCATATTGGTACCCTGGTACTGTGGTCTGCCCCGGGTCAAGAGTACCCAATCTTCTGCAATCTGACTGTAGGAGGACAAAGAGGGCCATAGTTCCTCTAGCTCGAACTTTAGTTGCTGAATTGGGACCTCAGCAGCAGTTCTCGTCACCAGTTGACACCTCGCACCCCTACACGTCAGTCAGAGATGATGATACATACAACGGTAGGGAATTAGCTTATTTTTTCAGAGCACAAAAGTTCGCTAATTCTGTAAGTATCATATTAAATTCAGTAGGAAAAACTTGCTTTATGTCCTATAGAGACGTGGCAAGGTATGCCTACATCCTTGGACTACCAATTTTACTTTTGAAGCATTTAACTGTTTCATTTGTTTTCGAAACTGTTTCATTTGTTAGTAGGATTTTCTTGCCCTTATCCTCTTATATGAGTACCGGGTACAAGATTTCCTGCGCCCTTGATTTAATTTAATCATTTAACATCTTTTACTTAACTGTAATTGTTAAAGATCTCACAGGATAGGTGCCAGTTGCCACGTTGTCCTGTTTCTGACATTCACTATTGAATATTCGTGTACCTTTATTTGCTAATTTCACCATGTTTCGTCTCCAAGCTTTCCGTACAAATCCAGCAGGTGAAATAGGGACTTTAAGTCGTGCCAAGAAGACTGAATTACAAACTCTTGCACATGAGTATCAACTAGAAGTTCCCTACCAAGCCAACAAAAATGACCTACACAACCTGTTGCTGGATTACTATTTAGAGCAAGGTAAGATAGACTCTGAAACTCATGAAACTTACTATATTTCAGAAAAAACTGATTTGGCAACGCTGAAACTCAAACTAGAGCTGGCCAAGATTGAACGTGAGCAGCAAAGAGAAGCCGCTGCCATACGAAGGGAAGAACAAGAACGAGAAATCACCCTCAGAGAACGCGAAGCTGCTTTGAAGAGAGAAGAACACGAACGTGGACTCGCCCTCCAGGAACGGGAGGTTGCACTACTCCAGGAACGTGAGCGAGTACAGCTTGAAACACTCCAGGAGCGGGAACGCTTACAGCTCGAAACCAAACAACGCGAGTTAGAGTTACAACGCGAACATGACAAGCAACAAGCGACTCTGGCTCTAGAGTGTCGTCAACGTGAAATCGCCTTGGAAACTTCACACTTCACTCAACGCCAGCAAGCTACTGCCAATCTTCCCGTCAGTTTTAATATATCACATGCAAGTAAGTTAATGCCATCCTTTGTAGAAGCAGAAGTTGATGTGTTCTTTACCACCTTTGAAACCCTTGCTAATCAACTCAGTTGGCCTGTCGACCAATGGGCCACACTTCTCAGAGTCCATCTTACAGGTAGAGCTGCAGTCACACTCAGTACTTTGGCGTCTGAGAATGACTACTACACTCTGAAACAAGCAGTGTTGGACGCCTACCTCCTCTCTACTGAAAGTTATTGAAGGAAATTCCGTGACCACCTGAAGGCAAGTACCACTACCTTCCTCGAGTTTGCTAACACGAAACGGAGGTATTTCATGAAATGGCTGGAAGCAGCACATATCTCTACTTTTACAGAACTCGTCAACCTGATGCTTGTTGAAGAATTCTTGAGACGTGTGCCACCTCCTGTCCGCCTCTACTTAGCAGATAAAGAAGAAACCGACTACCTGAAGTGTGCTAAGTCGGCTGACACTTACAGCCTCATCCACCGGCTGACACCCGAACCATCCTCCAGTAAGAAGTCGTGGTACAGTTACGAGAAGGTGAGCCCCGATCAAGCTGGTTCACAACTGTACTGCAAGTATTGTAGACTCTATGGACATACCATAGACAAGTGTGGTAAGTCTCAATACAAGGGAACCACTGACCAACAAAGACCCAAACCAACTCCTCCTAAGTCCGGTAAGCCTGTGATGAATGTTGGTGTTAATGTTAATGATCTTTCTCTTTTCAGTAACCACCTGTATACTGGAACTGTCTCTGCCAACGGTTCAAATCCGGAGGGACGTTTCAAATTGAAGATCTTGAGGGACACAGCGGCTCTACAATCGATCATCTTGAAGTCGGCTGTGCCCAACATCGTCTACACCGGAGAAACCGTCTTCATCACTGACCTCACTGCTACCACTCCATACCCTCTCGCCAGAGTCCACCTGGATTGTCCCTACGTGAACGGGGAAGTCCAAGTCGCCGTCAGGGAAAAGCCTTTTCACATGCCTGGAGTGCAACTTCTCCTAGGCAACGACTTGGCAGAAGACCTGCAACCGACCAACCTGATCGTCATGGACAAACCCCAGGTGTGTAACTCTGTGCCAATAAACCCTATTCTTGAGTATGTTCCAGCAGAGGTTCAAGAGAGTGATGAAGTTTCTCCTCCGGTTCTCGTGACCACCCGTGCACAAGCCGCACGTCCACAGCCAGCTGACTCTACTGCTACCGCTGTCCCTCAAGACCCTCAGAAACTACCCCCGCATCTGACCAAGTTGGAGTTCCGTAAGTTGCAGAGGGAAGATCTTACTTTAACACCATTGTTTTTCTAGGCTGAGACTCAACCCGACAGTATTCCTGGGTTCTTCCTAGAGAACGACTTGCTCTACCGCAGATATAGACCCAGTAAACTGAAGGAGGAGGACGATTGGGCCAACATCGAACAACTTGTGATTCCCACCAGCCTGCGGCCCACTATTCTACACCTGGCCCATGGAGCATTCTCCCACTACGGCTTCAACAAGACTTACCATGGGATTCGTCAAGACTACTACTGGCCAGGTATGGTAAATAACGTCAAACAGTACGTAAAACAGTGTCATACATGTCAGATGGCAGGCAAGCCGAACGTCTCCATTCCCAGAGCACCACTGATTCCCATACAGGTGCCTGCGGAACCTTTCCACAGACTCATAATAGACTGTGTTGGTCCTTTACCTCGGACCAGTTCAGGTAACGCCTACATCCTAACCATCCTGTGTCCTACCACCAGATTTCCCATAGCAGTTCCAGTGAAGAACATCACGGCTGCTACGGTTATAAAACATCTATTGAAGATCTTCACTCAATACGGATTTCCCAGGGAGATTCAAAGTGACTGTGGTACCAACTTCACCAGTGATCTCTTCAAAAGGACACTGGAGGAGTTCAACATCAAACAGGTATTGTCCAGCCCCTATCATCCTGCTTCACAGGGTTCTCTTGAACGTAGTCATCAGACCATCAAAGCACTCTTGAAAAAGTTTTGTAGTGAAACCTCAAAGGATTGGGATAAGCAGATTGACCTTATAATGTGTATTTTCAGAAGTCTCCCCAATGAGTCCCTAGGAGTATCTCCTTATGAGATGCTCTACGGCCGTAAGTGCCGTACTCCCCTAAAGGCTTTCAAAGACTCTCTCAGAGATGCCACCTTCAGTGAGCATCAGAATGTGCCCCAGTTTCTTCAAAACCTTCAACACATTCTAGAGAGAGTCCACCGCTTTGCCCATGATAATCTATTGAAAGCCTAGGTGAGAATAAAGACTCATTACGACCAGACCAGCAAAGTAAGAAAATTCAAGCCGGGAGACTTCGTCCTTGCCTATTTCCCTATCCCAGGTTCACCTTTACAAAACTGATTTTCAGGACCCTACTGCGTCAAAGAGTGCAGAAGCAACAACAACTACGTCATAGAGACTCCAGATAGGCGGCGGAAGACCCAGCTGTGCCACGTCAACCTCCTGAAGCAATATAATGGTACTCCTCCCACTGTCTTGACTAATTGTTCTACCTTCACAGAACCCTACATCCACAGTGAGACCTTCCCAGCTTCTCCTCCCGAAAGCACTGACAAGGAGTCAGCACTTTCTAATTCCAAAATCCTTAATGATCTTCCCAAATGCTTTCAGGATAATAATCGTGCTCCTTTGCCCTCTTCTAATTCCACTCTCACCTCGTCAGATAAACCCTTCATCCTCCATGTCGACGCTAGGGGTACCGACGTTGGTGGTGTCGTGATGCAACAACGAGGCGAGAAGAATACACCTGTCAGCGACTACTGCTACAAGGATCTACGGAACAATTGGCAAGGAGCTACTCTTCCTCATCCTGAAGCTTCAGCACTTCACTCCACCCCTGAAAAGTGCTCGGTCCACCATCAACACGGACCACACCACCCTACACCTCCTGCAGCACGCCCCCTTCTCATCTCAACGTCTTCTACTATGGGCTTGCTACCTGCAGAAATTCAACCTGGAGACACGCTATACCAAGAGTCTGACAACATCTTAGCCCATGATCTCTCCAGAGTTTATGAAGTAGAAGCGACTCCATCCATTACTCCACCACATAACGACGTACTTCTTCCAGAACCGCAGGCTTCGGGGGAGAGTTGTGACGATAATCTCCTTCAAGAGATTGAGCCTGCTCTTCCCTCCACAATTACGTCGTTGTGGTTATATAAAACTACTATGGAAGAAATGTCCAACAACGACAACAACACCAGCAAGGCTTGCCAGAGCGCAAAACGTTGCAGCCAGAGACACCTGTTCAGACTCAAACCGCCAAACTACTCGTTGATCGCTACCGGCCCCGCTGATTGGTCGCCGGTCTGGCTGCACCTGCACTGGCCCCCCCATACTACTTGATGTCTGGGGTCGCCACGACCTCAGACCTCAGAATGTTCAGTGCTTTCGTGGTTATCACTCCTCCCAGCTAGACGTTAGCGTGTACTGAGAGAGGTGATAGCTTAAAGCCAATATTCCAGCACCTCCCATTTAATTTTGTGTTGCACTTCTTGTTATTTTGCCTTAACGTAACTTTTCATTGTGTCATTTAAGTATTCTTATTATTTTGATTGATTGATTTTATTATAAGAATTTGTTTGTCCATTTTTTCATGTTTTGATTTATTTAACGTAATTAAAATTTCATTGTTAAAGTTTACTTGTGTTTTGTGTGTCTTCTCCTTACCTTACCACAGACGAAGTTCCAGTTTTTCTTTTTTTTTATAACTATGTGACGAGGCCATACCCCTAGCCTTAAACAGCTGAACACCAACGCGTTACCGTCACAACATATAGGTGAGAACATCAAGGGGAGTACATGTAGGTTTGAACATCTAGGGGAGTACATGCAGGTGATTACAACTAGGGAAGTACATGTAAGTGGGTACACCTAAGGGAGTACATGTAGGTGAGAATATCATAGGGAGTACATGTAGTGAGAATATATAGGGTAGAACATGTAGGTGAGAACATTTTGGGGAGTACATGTAAGTGAGAACATCTAAGGGAGTACATGTAGTGAGAACATCTAGGGCAGTACATGTAGTGAGAACATCTAGGGTAGTACATATAAGTAAGAACATCTAGGGGAGCACATGTAAGTGAGTACATGTAGGTGAGAACATTAGGGGAGTATATGTAGGTGAGAACATTAGGGGAGTACATGTAGGTAAGTACATCTAAAGAAGTACATGTAGGTAACTACATTTTGGGGAGTACATGTAGGTGAGTACATCAAAGGGAGTACATGTAGGTGAGTACATCTTGGGGTGTATATGTAGGTGAGAACATCTAGGGGAGTACATGCAGTGAGAACATCTGCGGGAGTACATGTAGGTGAGAACATCTTGGGAAGAACATGCAGGTGAAAACATCTAAGGGAGTACGTCTAGGTGAGGACATCTTGGGGAGTACATGTAGGTGAGTACATTTAGAAGAGTACATGTAGGTGAGTACATATAGAGGAGTATTGGCCCATACGAGGCAGCTCCTATTTATAACCACCCAATCCCACTCATATACTTGTCCAACCCGCGCTTGAAACAATCGAGGGACCCCACCTCCAGCATGTTACGCGGTAATTGGTTCCACAAATCAACAACTATGTTACTGAACCAGTATTTACCCAAGTCTTTCCTAAATCTAAACTTATCCAATTTATACCCATTGTTTCGTGTTTTGTCTTGTGTTGATACTTTTAATACCCTATTAATATCCCCTTTGTTATGTCCATTCACCCACTTGTAAACCTCTATCATGTCACCCCTAACTCTTCACCTTTCCAGTGAATGCAACTTAAGCTTTGTTAATCTTTCTTCATATGAAAGATTTCTAATTTGGGGAATTAACTTAGTCATCCTACGCTGGACACGTTCAAGTGAATTTATATCCATTCTATAATATGGCGACCAAAACTGAACTGCATAATCTAAATGGGGCCTAACGAGAGCAAGATATAGCTTGAGAACCACACCAGGTGTCTTGTTACTAACGCTGCGATTAATAAATCCAAGTGTCCGATTTGCCTCATTACGAACACCCATGCATTGATCCCCCTGTTTCAAATTCCCACCAATCACAACTCCCAGATCCCCCTTGCAATCCGACCCCGCAATCTCAACACCATCCAGCTCGCATCCTGCAACCATCATCACCACCCAACCTCAGAACTTCACATTTATCAGCACCAAACTGCCTGGACCTATCCTTTCCCCAGTCCCATGTTGTGAAAACTTCTAGGGAAGAACATATAGGTGAGAACATCTTGGGGAGTACATGAAGGTGAGTACATTTAGAGGAGTACATACAGATAGGAATATCTAGGGGAGTACATGTAGATGAGAACATCAAGGAGAGTGCATGTAGTGAGAATATCTGGGGGAGTACAAGTAGGTGAGTACATCAAGGGGAGTACATTTAGGTGAGAACATCTAGGGGAGGACATGTAGGTGAGAACATATAGGGGAGAACATGTAGGTGAGAACATCATGGGGAGTACATATAGGTGAGATTATATAGCGGAGAACATGAAGGTGGGAACATCTAGGGGGAATACATGTAGGTGAGTACATATTGAGGTGTAAACGTAGCTAAGTACATATAGGGGAGTACATGTAGGTGAGTACACCTTGGTGAGTACATGTAGAAGAACATCTAGGGTAGAACATGTAGGTGAGAACATCTTGGGGAGTATATGTAGTGAGAAAATCTAGGGGAGTACATGTAGGAGAGTACATCTTGGGGAGTACATGTAGGTGAATACATCTAGCAGAGTACATGTTGGTGAGACCATATAGGGGAGAACATGTAGGTGAGAACATCATGGGGAGTACATATAGGTGAGAACATCTAGGGGAGTATGTGTAGATGAGTAAATCCTGGGGAGTATATGTAGGTGAATTCATTTTGGGGTGTATATGTAGTGAGAACGACTAGGGGAGTACTTGTAGGTGAGTACATCTAGGGGAGTACATGTAGGTGAGAACATCTAGGGGAGTACATGTAGGTGAGGACATCTAGGGAAGTACATGTAGGTGAGTATATCTTGGGGTGTATATGTATGTGAGATTTTTTTCTACGCCTACCTCCCTTAGGAGGTGGACTACAAGTTTAAAGTCTGCTCACGGCAGTTAAGCATGAGTCCAATAGAAAAAGGAAAAGCGGGAGCAAACCGCTAGGCCTCCACCACCAGGGGTGAAAACCTGTCCACAATAGGCCGCTGGCTCCTCCTAGTTAAACAGGACGTTAAAACTTATAAAGGGTAACCGACGGGTTCTCACAATCAAATATTTATATTTGATGTGGCGCTATGAATTGGAATTCGAATTCCCAAGAACAGCCTTCATTTCAAGATCACATCAACATTTAATAATATGCAGAAATATGGTGGAATAATATGGTTGAAGGGTTGACATCAAAGACCGTTTTCTATAACATAACAATTTATTAATAACAAGAGACTAACTACTACATTACCGAGTTTACGTTACGTTAATGTCCATCCAGTGGCACGATAACAAACAGTTAAATAGCAACCCTTGCTGTGAGGCTGCATACTGAACTAACCTGAACACAGGTGTGCCCACTGATGATGCAATATTGCAAAACAAAGAAAAATATCATAGACTAATTTACACCACAGCGAATGGTAACGTTATTGTACATCAAGTGGCATTTGCAACACAGCTATTCAACAGCCCCTCGAGAAGTGACAGCAGGCTCCATCTTGCTGACACTTCGGGCTGACAACATGAACTAACTGAACAAATGAAGGATATCCACTGAAGACACAAGCATGCAATCAATAGTGTCTCGGTTTCCCTGACAGCTACTATAATCACAAGCTTAGGGGTCCTTCCGCCCCCCAGGAGAGACCCACGTAACTAGGCGGGTAGTCCAACAGTGACCCCCCCCCCCTATCACAACCCAGTGTGAACACTCTTTGCAACTCCCTTCAAGAAGTTGCAATGTTGTAAACAGTAACAAAGACAGGCAAGGCGGGATTCTGGGACACAGCTCCACAAATCCCTAGATTACTCTACTCTCATCATCAGACGACAACCAAAACAAATTGCCTGAAGTGATTAATTACGTTAATTGACTGATCGCAGCAGTCAGCAACAGTAGTGTGAATGAGGACTACGAACGCGCGCACCACCTGCCAGGTGGCACTCAGGTGAGTGCCACCCGACAGGTGGCTCGCGTCGTCGTAGTCCTCAAGGATTTTTGGGGATTTTCCTGGAAGTTTTGGCGTGTTTCGGACGCGTGTGAGCGTCCTGTGTTTGGGTATGTGGTCAGGAAAGAGAGTAAGTTATGTTGTTGGATGCCGGGTGTAGCACGTCGTCGTCGTCGCAGCGCGTCGTCGTAGTCGCGGAGGGTTTGGGAGGGGAATTTCCCGGAAGTTTGGCGCGTGTCGGACGCGGTGTTGAGTGGCGGGTGAGCAGGTGTACCGCGTCGCTCTAGCCACAAAGGGGATTTCTGGGAAGTCATAAGAAAATAGAAGGATAAGAGGAAGGAGTAAATGAATATGTATGTGTGTTTTGCGTAGACTTAATCCAGTGTGTGGATAATAATTTTTGATGATCGTGAGTCAGTAGAGATAGAGTGTAGATGCAAAACATAGTCTGTTATGTTGTTTGGGGTGTGGGAGGGATAGGGGAGGGATGGATGGAGGGAAGGGTGAGTGGAGCTCCCCCTCCTCATCGTGAGACTGCTCTGGGTCATTATGCGGTTAGACAAACCATTAACGCCCCTACAGGAAGTCCTAAGTGAGAGAGGATGAGCGAGTAGACTCCAGCAGGAGGGATGTGTGTGTGTGTGACCCATTTACCTTAAAAGCATTTCCTTGTCTTAAGACCAGACTTGGAGATGTTCACCCCGCGGCGGGTCCCCATACACTGTGGATTCGTTAAGGAGGAGCGAGGTACATACTCCTGCCGACAGACAGACAGACCCACAGTCTCTCTATCTCTCTCTCTGTCTCTCTGTCTCTCTCTCTCTATGTCTCTCTGTCTCTCTCTCTCTCTCTGTCTCTCTCTCTCTGTCTCTGTCTCTCTGTCTCTGTCTCTGTCTCAGAGACAGAGACAGAGAGAGCTAGAGGGAGAGAGAGAGAGACAGAGACAGTCTCTGTCTCTGTCTCTGTCTCTCTCTCTCTCTCTCTCTCTCTCTCTCTGTCTCTCTCTCTCTCTCTCTCTCTCTCTCTCTCTCTCTCTCTCTCTCTCTCTCTCTCTCTCTCTCTCTCTCTCTCTCTCTCTCTCTCTCTCTCTCTCTCTCTCTCTCTCTCTCTCTCTCTCTCTCTCTCTCTCTCTCTCTCTCTCTCTCTCTCTCTCTCTCTCTCTCTCTCTCTCTCTCTCTCTCTCTCTCTCTCTCTCTCTCTCTCTCTCTCTCTCTCTCTCTCTCTCTCTCTCTCTCTCTCTCTCTCTCTCTGTCTCTCTCTCTCTCTCTCTCTCTCTCTCTCTGTCTCTCTGTCTCTCTCTCTCTCTCTCTCTCTCTCTCTCCCGCTCTATAGTCCACCACTCATCTCTTCACTTAGTAAACTCAGTCAAAGTCCGGAGGTTAGCGTTTACTAAAAGAGAGAAACATTTCACTTCATCACGGAGACGCGATCTCCACCTACGAATTATTTTTGTTAACTGTAATCACATCATCTACTGGCTCAAATAAATATCATTGAAATGTATGCATGTTTACTCAATCTTTATCACCTCTTCGTCCTACAATCACTCATTACTGCTGTGTTGGAGATGTTCATCCCGCCGCGATTCCCCGTACACTGAGATTCTGGTAATGAGGGAGCGAGGTACATACTCCGCCAGCAGGGGTCCTCACCGGCAGACCCACACCTGCCAACCAGCAACCACTCCCACCCCTCATCCCCACCCGCTCCCATACCATCAACCATTGTTCCGTGCAATCCCCCTTTAGTATTATTTCTGTTAATATGTGTAAGCTATATCGTAACGTGACCAACATGGTGAGAGCAATAAACGAGGGAAAAGTAAACACATTATATAAATTTATTTCTTTATTAAACACTTAAGCGATTCTCTATGTCTCTCTCTCTCTCTGTCTCTCTCGCTCTGTCTTTCTATCTCTCTCTCCTTCACATTGTTCATTCATAGTTCCTTTTCATTAAACTATTCAGTTTTACATATATAAACAAAGTCAGGGACTAGTTTTACTAATACATCTTCTCTAGTATCCAATGATTTTCTTCGAGATTTAAAACACAGCTATTTCAAACGTATTAAAATACAATAATTTGGTATTGAGCTCCAGCTCCTATCCCCGCCTTAGTCCCCTGTCGTATAATGAATACTAACAGTCCAATCCCTCTAAAATTTAAAAATAATCATATTTCAAACGTAGTTCAATACAGTAATTTAGTTACCGAGCTCCAGCTCTTGTCCTCGACCTTAGTTCCCTCACACATCTTCGTTAATACCTATTCAAATTCCCCGAAATTTCTACCCTCTGTATTTCAGACATAGTTTAGTAAATGCAAACAGTTACCGAACTCTAGCTCTTATCCTCCGTCTTAGCTCTCTCTCGTATCTTCGTTAATATCTAATCAAATTCCCTGAAATTTCTACCCTCTGTATTTCAGACGTAGTTTAGTAAATCCAAACAATTATCAAACTCTAGCTCTTGTCCCCAGCTTAGTTCATTTGTACAAGATCGTTAGTAACAGACCAATTTTCCCCGAAATTTAAAGCAGACATACTTCAAAGTTAGTAAATAAGATCAAGTCAGTTACTGAGCTCCAGCTCTCGTCCGCCAACTTAGTTCTCTCTCGTATATTTGTAAATAACCCATCAATTTCACTGTAATTTTTACCCTCTGTATTTCAGACACCGTAAATAAGATCAAAACAGTTAACGAGCTCCAGCTCTCGTCCCCACCTTAGTTCTCTCTCGTATCTTTGTAAATATCCTATCAATTCCCCTGAAATTTTTACCCTCTGTATTTCATAGTAAATATGATGTAAACAATTATAAAACTCTAGCTCTTGTCCTCTGTCCAAGTTCACTCTTGTAAATTTATTACTATCAGTCCAAATCCCCCTGAGATTTGAACACCCAACAACATTTTCAGACATATAAATAAAAACTGGTTCAGTTATCAAGTTTCAACTCTTGTCCCCCCAGCTTAGTTCATTTTGTACAAGTTCTTTATTTTCCAACTAAATCACCCTGAGATTTAGGATCACCTTATTTCTAACGTAGTAAAATTAATCTGGACATTAGCCAAGCTCCATTTCCTCAGTCTTAGATCATCGAACATAATTATATCCGATCAAGTCCCTCTCCAGCCTATCTGTTTATCAGAGTAACCACCTTACCATTCTCATCCCCAACGTATCCAAATCTTCAATAATCATCATACTGTATTTGCATATTTACTCTATATTCAGCTGTGTTCTTCACATTTTTCCATGTTTTCTGTGTTCATTCCATGTTCAACAAATGTTCACAGCATGCTCAGTTCAATTCTTTCACCTGTTTTTCTCATTTTTTTTTTTCTACCATTTTCCCCGTATGTTCACTATGTTCTTTGTCATGTTTTCATGTACATCATATGTTCTCTGTATAACTTTTATACTCAATATTCATGTTCTCAATGTTCTTAGCTTGTTCTTCACATGTTCAGTGCTCATTCTTGTATTCCCTATGTTCCTTATCATGTCTTCATATTCTCTATAAGTTCATATTCCATGCATGTTCACTCTATTCATCAACTTTTTCTTACATGTTTTCTGCATTCACCGTATGTTTACTGTGTTCATTCTTCTACTTAACCTCAATTTTTTTATGTTCTTTGTTTCTTTAAACCAATTTGTTTCTTCCATTCACTATCTAGTTCTTTGTCAAATAATATTATACTGCAATACAGTTCCCTCAACAATTTTAGCCACCCAGTTTTTATTTACAAAACTATGTCAAAGTAATTTTCATAGACAACTTAATAGTTCTACCAACCCCGTTCTTAAACAAATCTACACTTTATTCAGTTCCAAATTTACAAAGACAAACCTTTCTTGCAACTTCTTAACTAAAAATCTTTCGCCAATCAACTAAAACATAGTCACTTTCCTCATTTCTCAACTAAACTTATTATCCAATCAACCAAAAATAGTCAAAGGAATCTTTCCAACACTGTTCATAACTAAACTTATTCCCTAGTCATCAGAAAAATAACCGTGTTCTTCATGTTTCATTGTCATTTCATAACTAAAATTATCCATCAATCAACAGAAAAAATCATATTCATCATCATTGTTCCTAACTAAAATTATGTTTTGTCAAGTAAGAAAAAATAACCAAAGATATCTTTCATCGCTGTTCTTTACTGACATTATACTTTGGGGAGCACAAATAGTCTCCCTCGTCATGTTTTGTCTTTTCCTTAACTACAAGTATTCATCAGTCAAATAAAAAATAGTTACTTCATCATGTTTCCCTGTCATTTTTTAACTGAAATATCACTTCTCTCATCTGAAATAGTCATGTGTAGCCTCTTTCCAACACTGTTCTTAACTAAAGTAGCCTTTCACTTTGCTAAAATAGTCATATTCATCATTGTTCCTAACTAAAATTATATGACGTTAATTAAGAAATATAGTCAAAGACACTCTTCGAGACATCAAGGACTTACTCAAAGACATCAAAGTTGATCTGCAAGATATCTTCGAGACATCAAAGTTACTCTTCATTACATCAAAGACTCATTCAAATACTACTCATGTTCTCAGAAGTCATTCTCAAAGTCATCACCGATTTTCTCAGAGTCACCAAAGTTATTCTCTGGGTTAACAAAATACTACTCATGTTCTCAAAAGACATTCTCAAAGTCATCAAAGTTATTCTCGGAGTCACCTTCGTTCTTCAGAGAAACTTTCCAAAACATCTTTGTTCATCAAAGTTATTCTCGGAGTCAACAAAGGTAATCTCTAACTCACTTTTGGTCATTAAAGTTAATTTCTATGTTATAAAAGTTTGTCTCAGAGACATCTAAAGTTAATCTTAGAGTTATCAAATGTAATCTCTAACTCACTTTTGTTCATCAAAGTTGATCTTAGAGTTAACATAGGTAATCTCTAACTCTCTCTCGTTCATCAAAGTGGTTTCAAAGACATTCTCCAAGATCTCAAAGTTATTCTCTAAGACAACAAAGTCATTCTCAGAGTCATCAAAAGTTATTCTCAGACTCACCTTCGTTATTCAAAGAAGCCTTCTGAGACATCCTCGTTCAACAAAACTGTCCTCAGAGCCATCAAAAAGTTAAATACAGTCATCAAAGTTATTCGCTAAGTAACTTTTCGTTCATCAGAGAAGCTTTCTAAGACATCTTTGTTCATCAAAGTTGTTCTCTAAGACACATTCGTTCATCAAAGAAACTCTCCGTCCATCATGTTATTCTTCAAGACATCTCCAGTCATAAAATTTCTCTCCAAAATGTAACTAGTTCAGCTTTTCATACCAAACCTGCACTTCTGTTAAAATATATTTTCTTAGTCACTTTACCCTAAAACTGTTCTCAGAACTACACTGCCCAAATCCTACGTAACCTATCCTCTCCACCCAATGTTACTTAGTTAACGTAACGTTCCTAAACCTAACTTTACTTATCCTAACTTAACTTACCTTACCTTTACCTATCGTACCTAACTTATCCTGCATAACCTAACTTTACATATCCTAACATGACTTACCTTACATTACCTATCTTACTTAACTTAACCTGCACAACCTAACTTACATAATTTTTCCTGCTGGTCTTTTGTGTTTCGTCAATCATTGTCTCATATTCATTTACTCATTTCAAGGGTTAATTTCTCAAATGGACATTTTTGCATTTCAAGTGTTATTTGTTCAAGATTGGGTGTTTAACCATTTCAAAGGATTTTTGTTATATATGGGAATTTACTCGTTTCAAGGGCAAATTTCTCAAATGGTCATTTTTGCAGATCAAGGGTTATTTGTTAAAGTTCATCAAGTTGCTCATAAGTTGAATTTATTATGTTTGTTATTATTTATTCTTATTCCCCAACCCCTTAACCTAACCTTTCAGATGTAGTTTATTGTGTTTTTGACGTATTTGTTGAATATATTATCCTTTTCCTAACCTTTCAGATGTAGTTTATTGTGTTTTTGACGTATTTGTTGAATATATTATCCTTTTCCTAACCTTTCAGATGTAGTTTATTGTGTTTTTTGACGTATTTGTTGAATATATTATCCTTTTCCTAACCTTTCAGATGTAGTTTTGTTTCTCCTTTTTGTATATTTTTACCCAAACCCACCATCCCACTTAACCTTCTTTCCTTCTTTTACTTTGTTTCTCCTACTCCTTCTAACCCTCCTTTTCTATCTCTCTCCCTTATTCTCTCTCTTCCTCCCCCTCTCTCTCACTCATTTGCTCAAATGCTCTCTTCTTTCTCAAATTCAAGTCAGATCTACTAAGACTTGAATTTGAGAAAGAAGAGAGCAAGTGAGTGAGAGCATGAAACGAGGAGAAAAGAGTAAGAGAGAGGGGTGAGGAAGAGCTTGGGAGCACTAGAATTGAATTTGAGAAAAGAAAAACTAAGTGAATGAGAGTGAGGGTGAGAGAATGGGAGCATTAAGACTTGAATTTGAGAAAGAAGAGAGCAAGTGAGTGAGAGCATGAAACGAGGAGAAAAGTGTAAGAGAGAGGGGTGAGGAAGAGCTTGGGAGCACTAGACTTGAATTTGAGAAAAGAAAAACTAAGTGAATGAGAGTGAGGGTGAGAGAATGGGAGCATTAAGACTTGAATTTGAGAAAGAAGAGAGCATTTGAGCAAATGAGTGAGAGAGAGGGGGAGGAAGAGAGAGAATAAGGGAGAGAGATAGAAAAGGAGGGTTAGAAGGAGTAGGAGAAACAAAGTAAAAGAAGGAAAGAAGGTTAAGTGGTATGGTGGGTTTGGGTAAAAATATACAAAAAGGAGAAACAAAACTGCATCTGAAAGGTTAGGAAAAGGATAATATATTCAACAAATACGTCAAAAAACACAATAAACTACATCTGAAAGGTTAGGAAAAGGATAATATATTCAACAAATACGTCAAAAACACAATAAACTTCATCTGAAAGGTTAGGAAAAGGATAATATATTCAACAAATACGTCAAAAACACAATAAACTACATCTGAAAGGTTAGGTTAAGGGGTTGGGGAATAAGAATAAATAATAACAAACATAATAAATACAACTTATGAGCAACTTGATGAACTTTAACAAATAACCCTTGATCTGCAAAAATGACCATTTGAGAAATTTGCCCTTGAAACGAGTAAATTCCCATATATAACAAAAATCCTTTGAAATGGTTAAACACCCAATCTTGAACAAATAACACTTGAAATGCAAAAATGTCTATTTGAGAAATTAACCCTTGAAATGAGTAAATGAATATGAGACAATGATTGACGAAACACAAAAGACCAGCAGGAATAATTATGTAAGTTAGGTTGTGCAGGTTAAGTTAAGTAGGATAGGTAATGTAAGGTAAGTCATGTTAGGATATGTAAAGTTAGGTTATGCAGGATAAGTTAGGTACGATAGGTAAAGGTAAGGTAAGTTAAGTTAGGATAGGTAAAGTTAGGTTTAGGAACGTTACGTTAACTAAGTAACATTGGGTGGAGAGGATAGGTTACGTAGGATTTGGGCAGTGTAGTTCTGAGAACAGTTTTAGGGTAAAGTGACTAAGAAAATATATTTTAACAGAAGTGCAGGTTTGGTATGAAAAGCTGAACTAGTTACATTTTGGAGAGAAATTTTATGACTGGAGATGTCTTGAAGAATAACATGATGGACGGAGAGTTTCTTTGATGAACGAATGTGTCTTAGAGAACAACTTTGATGAACAAAGATGTCTTAGAAAGCTTCTCTGATGAACGAAAAGTTACTTAGAGAATAACTTTGATGACTGTATTTAACTTTTTGATGGCTCTGAGGACAGTTTTGTTGAACGAGGATGTCTCAAAAGGCTTCTTTGAATAACGAAGGTGAGTCTGAGAATAACTTTTGATGATTCTGAGAATGACTTTGTTGTCTTAGAGAATAACTTTGAGAGCTTGGAGAATGTCTTTGATGAACGGAATGTTACTTAGAGAATATGATATCATGACTGAGAATAACTTTTGATAGCTCTTAGAATAACTTTGATGTCTTAGAGAATAGCTTTAGATGACTCTGAGAATAACTTTTAAGAACGAAGATGTCTGAGATTAACTTTGACGTCTCTTGGAATAACTTTGTGGACATGAGAATATCTTTGGATAACTCTGAGATTAACTTTGATGTCTTTGAAACAACTTTGATGAACGAGAGAGAGTTAGAGATTACCTTTGTTAACTCTGAGATCTACTTTGATGAACAAAAGTGAGTTAGAGATTACAGTTGATAACTCTAAGATTAACTTTAGATGTCTCTGAGACAAACTTTTATAACATAGAAATTAACTTTAATGACCAAAAGTGAGTTAGAGATTACCTTTGTTGACTCCGAGAATAACTTTGATGAACAAAGATGTTTTGGAAAGTTTCTCTGAAGAACGAAGGTGACTCCGAGAATAACTTTGATGACTTTAAGAATGTCTTTTGAGAACATGAGTAGTATTTTGTTAACTCAGAGAATAACTTTGGTGACTCTGAGAAAATCGGTGATGACTTTGAGAATGACTTCTGAGAACATGAGTAGTATTTGAATGAGTCTTTGATGTAATGAAGAGTAACTTTGATGTCTCGAAGATATCTTGCAGATCAACTTTGATGTCTTTGAGTAAGTCCTTGATGTCTCGAAGAGTGTCTTTGACTATATTTCTTACTTAACGTCATATATTTTTAGTTAGGAACAATGATGAATATGACTATTTTAGCAAAGTGAAAGGCTACTTTAGTTAAGAACAGTGTTGGAAAGAGGCTACACATGACTATTTCAGAAGAGAGAAGTGATATTTCAGTTAAGAAATGATAGGGAAACATGATGAAGTAACTATTTTTTATTTGACTGATGAATACTTGTAGTTAAGGAAAAGACAAAACATGACGAGGGAGACTATTTGTGCTCCCCAAAGTATAATGTCAGTTAAGAACAGCGATGAAAGATATCTTTGGTTATTTTTTCTTACTTGACAAAACATAATTTTAGTTAGGAACAATGATGATGAATATGACTTTTTCTGTTGATTGATGGATAATTTTAGTTATGAAATGACAATGAAACATGAAGAACACGGTTATTTTTCTGATGACTAGGTAATAAGTTTAGTTATGAACAGCGTTGGAAAGATTCCTTTGACTATTTTTGGTTGATTGGATAATAAGTTTAGTTGAGAAATGAGGAAAGTGACTATGTTTTAGTTGATTGGCGAAAGATTTTTAGTTAAGAAGTTACAAGAAAGGTTTGTCTTTGTAAATTTGGAACTGATTAAAGTGTATATTTGTTTAAGAACGGGGTTGGTAGAACTATTAAGTTGTCTATGAGAATTACTTTGACATTGTTTTGTAAATAAAAACTGGGTGGCTAAAATTGTTGAGGGAACTGTATTGCAGTATAATATTATTTGACAAAGAACTAGATAGTGAATGGAAGAAACAAATTGGTTTAAAGAAACAAAGAACATCAAAAAATTGAGGTTAAGTAGGGGAATGAACACAGTGAACATACGGTGAACGCAGAAAACATGTAAGAAAAAGTTGATGAATAGAGTGAACATGCATGGAATATGAACTTATAGAGAATATGAAGACATGATAAGGAACATAGGGAATACAAGAATGAACACTGAACATGTGAAGAACAAGCTAAGAACATTGAGAACATGAATATTGAGTATAAAAGTTATACAGAGAACATATGATGTACATGAAAACATGACAAAGAACA
This sequence comes from Procambarus clarkii, assembly GCF_020424385.1. Classification (NCBI taxonomy): domain Eukaryota; kingdom Metazoa; phylum Arthropoda; class Malacostraca; order Decapoda; family Cambaridae; genus Procambarus; species Procambarus clarkii. The sequence goes on along the minus strand of NW_025561693.1, from coordinate 8,863 downwards.
TAGTGAACATACAGGGAAAATGGTAGAAAACAGAAAAAATGAGAAAAACAGGTGAAAAGAATTGAACTGAGCATGCTGTGAACATTTGTAGAACATGGAATGAACACAGAAAACATGGAAAAATGTGAAGAACACAGCTGAATATAGAGTAAATATGCAAATACAGTATGATGATTATTGAAGGTTTGGATACGTTGGGGATGAGAATGGTAAGGTGGTTACTCTGATAAACAGATAGGCTGGAGAGGGACTTGATCGGATATAATTATGTTCGATGATCTAAGACTGAGGAAATGGAGCTTGGCTAATGTCCAGATTAATTTTACTACGTTAGAAATAAGGTGATCTTAAATCTCAGGGTGATTTAGTTGGAAAATAAAGAACTTGTACAAAATGAACTAAGCTGGGGGGACAAGAGTTGAAACTTGATAACTGAACCAGTTTTTATTTACTATGTCTGAAAATGTAGTTGGGTGTTCAAATCTCAGGGGGATTTGGACTGATAGTAATAAATTTACAAGAGTGAACTTGGACAGAGGACAAGAGCTAGAGAGTTTTATAATTGTTTACATCATATTTACTATGAAATACAGAGGGTAAAAATTTCAGGGGAATTGATAGGATATTTACAAAGATACGAGAGAGAACTAAGGTGGGGACGAGAGCTGGAGTTCGTTAACTGTTTTGATCTTATTTACGGTGTCTGAAATACAGAGGGTAAAAATTACAGTGAAATTGATGGGTTATTTACAAATATACGAGAGAGAACTAAGTTGGCGGACGAGAGCTGGAGCTCAGTAACTGACTTGGTCTTATTTACTAACTTTGAAGTATGTCTGCTTTAAATTTCGGGGAAAATTGGTCTGTTACTAACGGTCTTGTACAAATGAACTAAGCTGGGGACAAGAGCTAGAGTTTGATAATTGTTTGGATTTACTAAACTACGTCTGAAATACAGAGGGTAGAAATTTCAGGGAATTTGATTAGATATTAACGAAGATACGAGAGAGAGCTAAGGCGGAGGATAAGAGCTAGAGTTCGGTAACTGTTTGCATTTACTAAACTATGTCTGAAATACAGAGGGTAGAAATTTCGGGGAATTTGAATAGGTATTAACGAAGATGTGTGAGGGAACTAAGGTGGAGGACAAGAGCTGGAGCTCGGTAACTAAATTACTGTATTGAACTACGTTTGAAATATGATTATTTTTAAATTTTACAGGGATTGGACTGTTAGTATTCATTATACGACAGGGGACTAAGGCGGGGATAGGAGCTGGAGATCGATACCAAATTATTGTATTTTAATACGTTTGAAATAGCTGTGTTTTAAATCTCGAAGAAAATCATTGGATACTAGAGAAGATGTATTAGTAAAACTAGTCCCTGACTTTGTTTATATATGTAAAACTGAATAGTTTAATGAAAAGGAACTATGAATGAACAATGTGAAGGAGAGAGAGATAGAGAAACAGAGCGAGAGAGACAGAGAGAGAGAGAGAGATAGAGAGAAGTGTTTAATAAAGAAATAAATTTATATAATGTGTTTACTTTTCCCTCGTTTATTGCTCTCACCATGTTGGTCACGTTACGATATAGCTTACACATATTAACAGAAATAATACTAAAGGGGGATTGCACGGAAAGATTGTTGATGGTATGGGAGCGGGTGGGGATGAGGGGTGGGAGTGGTTGCTGGTTGGCAGGTGTGGGTCTGCCGGTGAGGACCCCTGCTGGCGGAGTATGTACCTCGCTCCCTCATTACCAGAATCTCAGTGTACGGGGAATCGCGGCGGGATGAACATCTCCAACACAGCAGTAATGAGTGATTGTAAGACGAAGAGGTGATAGAGATTGAGTAAACATGCATACATTTCAATGATATTTATTTGAGCCAGTAGATGATGTGATCACAGTTAACAAGAATAATTCGTAGGTGGAGATCGCATCTCCGTGATGATGTGAAATGTTTTTCTCTTTTAGTAAACGCTAACCTCCGGACTTTGACTGAGTTTACTAAGTGAAGAGATGTGTGGTGGACTATAACGCGGGAGAGAGAGAGAGAGAGAGAGAGAGAGAGAGAGAGAGAGAGAGAGAGAGAGAGAGAGAGAGAGAGAGAGAGAGAGAGAGAGAGAGAGAGAGAGAGACAGAGAGACATAGAGAGAGAGAGAGAGAGACAGAGAGAGAGAGAGACAGAGACAGAGAGACAGAGAGAGAGAGAGAGAGAGAGAGAGAGAGAGAGAGAGAGAGAGAGAGAGAGAGAGAGAGAGAGAGAGAGAGAGAGAGAGAGAGAGAGAGAGAGAGGAGAGAGAGAGAGAGAGAGACAGAGAGATAGAGAGAGAGAGGAGAGAGAGAGAGAGGAGCGAGAGGAGAGAGAGAGAGAGAGGAGAGAGAGGAGAGAGAGGAGAGAGAGAGAGAGAGAGACAGAGAGACAGAGAGAGAGAGAGATAGAGAGACTGTGGGTCTGTCTGTCTGTCGGCAGGAGTATGTACCTCGCTCCTCCTTAACGAATCCACAGTGTATGGGGACCCGCCGCGGGGTGAACATCTCCAAGTCTGGTCTTAAGACAAGGAAATGCTTTTAAGGTAAATGGGTCACACACACACACACATCCCTCCTGCTGGAGTCTACTCGCTCATCCTCTCTCACTTAGGACTTCCTGTAGGGGCGTTAATGGTTTGTCTAACCGCATAATGACCCAGAGCAGTCTCACGATGAGGAGGGGGAGCTCCACTCACCCTTCCCTCCATCCATCCCTCCCCTATCCCTCCCACACCCAAAACAACATAACAGACTATGTTTTGCATCTACACTCTATCTCTACTGACTCACGATCATCAAAAATTATTATCCACACACTGGATTAAGTCTACGCAAAACACACATACATATTCATTTACTCCTTCCTCTTATCCTTCTATTTTCTTACGACTTCCCAGAAATCCCCTTTGTGGCTAGAGCGACGCGGTACACCTGCTCACCCGCCACTCAACACCGCGTCCGACACGCGCCAAACTTCCGGGAAATTCCCCTCCCAAACCCTCCGCGACTACGACGATGCGCTGCGACGACGACGACGCGCTACACCCGGCATCCAACAACATAACTTACTCTCTTTCCTGACCACATACCCAAACACAGGACGCTCACACGCGTCCGAAACACGCCAAAACTTCCAGGAAAATCCCCAAAAATCCTTGAGGACTACGACGACGCGAGCCACCTGTCGGGTGGCACTCACTTGAGTGCCACTTGGCAGGTGGTGCACGCGTTCGTAGTCCTCATTCACACTACTAGCAACAAAGTACTACGGTAATCACAAACAATTGTCTCACACTAGACAACAACATGATGATACTCTACGTTAATCATTAACACTTGTCTCTCTTGCTAACAATAACTCAAACATATATTACATCACACTTGACTCCTTGCAAGCATTCAGTGAGTAATTCTTAATTAAGGTCAAATGGACCACTATTTACATCCCCATTGAGTTACGTTAACTAAGCCTACCCTAACTTGGTAGCATCTCAACAGTCTGTGTCAAAAATTTACTAGTGAGTGTTAATTACCCTAATTAATTCTAAGCAATTAATTAACTGTCACCAGGACCGATAATTAATCATCCATAAATACGTCTCACTCCGCACTGCCTAAGCAGGTCTCATCAAACACTGTGAATTCACGGGAAAGGAGTTAATTACCCCTAATTAACAAGATGTGCCAATAATCCACTGTCCTCAGACAGGATATGATTAATACAACGATTTATGCTAGCTCCATGACCTCGCTTTACCGAGTCATCAGAGCTCTCCAATGTTAATTACTCCACTAATTAACTTGAGCCACTAATTGCTATACCCCTGAAAGGTAATTAGTCTCGAGCAAATTGCGTTAACACAAATACTGACAGCCTCTGACAGATCCTCTCCCACTACGTGAATTCATGATGAGAAGGGTAATTACATAATTAGCTAGAGTGGTCAATTAGTTGTCACACGGACAATTAATTGCTCCCGAGACGTATCTCACTCAAGCTCAACGCTGTTCTCTCTCATAACAGCCCTCACTCACTCCACAATAAGTGTGCACCCCTTAACCTGTTAATTCCCCTTACTTAATTAACTCACTGAATCCTTAAGTCCTCAACACAACTTAAAGAAACAAAGTAACCCCAGCGTTACATAGGTCACACTACAATGGCATGCAACATCACAAATGCACTGCCCACATATGGTTGCGGCTACTGCAACTCGATAATTACTGTGCCCACACAATAATGACACACGGTTGTGCAACACACAAGAGTATACCAGTATTACTGCCCCCCTTTTCTTGCACCCGTTGCAAAGGACTACTGTGAACACACACTTACCTCAGCAAGGCAATTAACACATCAATTGCCTGCTCTCATTAAGCACTGTGAATTCCCCTGAATAATCCTAGAGGTCCCTTAAACCCTCATCACAGTTCCTGGGGCAATAATAGTATCGTATAAACTGATAACAATACTGCACAAACCTGCAACATAATGATGCCGTCAGCAAACCCCCCATGCTAATGACATCATTAGGCAATCAGTCAGCCATCACATCTACTGACTCACCACACAACACCGTACATAAACATGCAAATGAACACATCAGAAATGGCATTCACATAATCAATGCAAATTATATCATCAGGTAAATGTAATTAACTACACAGACCTCAGGGTACCCACTGACATCCCTGCAACCTGGCCTGCCTACCTCTAATGATTATAATTTATATACAGTACTCTATGGCATTAATCCAGTCTGAACGATTATATAGAATCGACAGGCTGGATCACTTATATGGTAAATCTCTACACTGAACGGTTACATACTCTAGTCAGCCTACACATATATACATTATGATACTACAGTGTGGTCCCGTGTATAACATCTATCTCCAGGTACCGCCCTACCAATCACCTGGACCCTACTAACAGCTGTCACTCAGCTGCTTCTCTAGCCTGGCGAGGCTCTGAGACAACTCTTACCGGGAATTTCCACCGGTACTCATCACACTGTACACAATGATAATAGTACTCACGTCTTTCTCATTTCCCAGGTCACTACCACACTAGCTGTCAACACTTAGCTTGCTCCTCATGCGTCGACAAGATGTGGCCCTAGGCTGTCCCGGGAAAGTGGCCAAGGCTTGTGGCCACCGCGTGGCCCACTGCGCCCCTCCCGAGCTGAGAGGGGGGGGGTGGTGGTAGCCGGCGTGCGGGCTGAGCTGGGCCGAGCCGGGCCGGGCTGGGTGGCCTGGGGGTGGCCACGGGTAGCGCATGACGTCATAGCACCCCACCCGGCTGAACTGGTGCGCAGGGTGGGGTGGGGGTTTGGCCGCGCGGGTGGCCTGGGTGGGTGGCCGGCGCGCGGGCAGGCGGGTGGGGTAGCCGGGCCATGTGGCCAGACCATGCGGCGGGTGGCCGGGGTGGTCCCCGGGCATACACACGTGGTTGAGGAATCGCCCACAACTCCAGCAAACCAGAGCCTGCCTTGCTCTACACTGGGGTGACAATGGCCGACGGCGTCCCCACACTGACGCAGCCTGGCAGAATTCAAAGTCCAACATGGGCCTGTAATATCACACTTACTTACACTGCCCAACACCAATTGTCCATTGCCACTAGACAGGATGCTCAGACCCGAGGGATGAGGGATCAATCTGATACACCATGAGGCTCTGCCATCTGCCTCATGGTTGAACACTGTCAACTGTCTCTTTAGCTTTTTACTGTTCCTTTTCATAAATCGTCGGCCCTCGAAAATCACGAAAATTGGGCCTAGACACAACCAGGGATAGCAGGGGTGCCATCCCTGCTAGTTAACACGGTAACGTCCGCGATTAACGGGGATGGAGGGGGAAAACTCCCCCCCTCCACCCAGACATGTCCTCGTCCACCTGCTACCCTGCTCAGACTGCATATTTCCTGGGCTAGGGAAACTCAAAATGCCCATACCTCCTCCCTACTTTGTCTTGACCAATCGACCCAAAGCCGGCACGGCTCCCTCGTGCCGCTCCCAATCACAGCTCTTCGCGCCAAAACTCGGCTTGGAACACAGGTGCCTAAACCAATCACATGCCTCCGTCACCCTCAGGCGTCCTATGACGTCACAAGGAGGGGGAGGCCTAAGAAGACAGTGGCGTACTGTCTCCCATGTTGGGGAGGGGGGGGCAACGTTCACTCCACTCTCCCCCCACCTCTAACGGTTTTAGTCAAGTATCCTCTCATCCTACTTCACAGAAACAGAAAAATTTCTGTAATTTTCTCTACAGAGCAATCACAGAATTCTGACTACTCCCAAATGATAGTCCATAACCCAACAAGTATATGTTAGTTTGAAAGCTTCAGTTTCTAGAGTGACTAGCCTAATCTAGAAACTAGGAAAACTAGCTGAGGGAATCTAGATTCCCTCACAATGTAGTGAGAACATCTAGGGGAATACATGTAGGTGAGAACATCTAGGGGAAGTATATGTAGTTGAGAACATCTAGGGGAGTGCATGTAGGTGAGAACATCTAGGGGAGTACATATAGGTGAGAACATCAAGGGGAGTACATGTAGGTTTGAACATCTAGGGGAGTACATGTAGGTGAGTACATCCTAGGAAGTACATGTAAGTGAGTACACCTAAGGGAATACATGTAGGTGAGAACATCTTGGGGAGTACATGTAGTGGGAACATCTAGGGGAAAACATGAAGGTGAGAAGATCTAGGGGAGTTCATGTAGGTGAGAACATCTATTGAATTATATGTAGTGTGAACATCTAGGGGAGTATATGTAGTGTGAACATCTAAGGGAGTACATGTAGGTGAATACATCTAGGGGAGTACATGTAGTGAGGATATCTAGGGGAGTACATGTAGGTGAGAATATCTAGGGGAGTACATGTAGGTGAGAATATCTAGGGGAGTACATGTAGGTGGGAGCATTGAGGGAAGTACATGTAGGTGAGTACATCTAGGGGAGTACATGTAGTGAGAACATCTAGTAAAGTGTATGTAGGTGAGTACAACTAGCGGAGAACATGATGGTGGGAACATCTAGGGGGAGTACATGTAGGTGAGTACATATTGAGGGGTACACGTAGGTGAGCACATATAGGGGAGTACATGTAGGTGAGTAGGTGAGTACATCTTGGGGAGTATATGTAGGTGAGTACATCTAAGGGAGTACATGTAGGTGTGTACATCTTGGGGAATACATGTAGTGACAACATCAAATGGAGTACATGTAGGTGAGAACATGTAGGGGAGTACATGTAGGTGAGAACATCTATGGGAGTACAAGAAGTGAGAACATCTAGGGGAGTACATGAAGGTATTAACATCTAGGGAGTGCATGTAGGTGAGTACATCTAGGTTAGTACATGTAGAGAAAACATCTAGAGAAGTACATGTAGGTGAGTACATCTAGGGGAGTACATGTGGATGAAACATCTAGAGGAGTTCATGTAGGAGGGAACATCTAGGCGAGTATATGTAGGTGAGAACATATGGAGGAGTACATTAAGTGAGAACATCTAGGGGAGTACATGTATTGAGACTATCTAGTGGCGTATATGTAGGTGAGTACATCTAGGGGGGTACATGTAGTGAGATTATCTAGGTGAGTACATGTAGTGAGAATATGTAGAGAAGTATATGTAGTGAGAACATCTAGGGGATTACATGTAGGTGAGGACATCTAGGGGAGTACATGTAGTGAGAATATCTAGGGGAGTACATGTAGGTGAGTACATTTAGAGGAGTACATGTAGGTGAGTACATTTAGAGGTGTACATGTGATGGAAATATCTAGGGGGAGTACACGTAGGTGAGTACATCTTGGGGAGTACATGATTGTGAGTACATATAGAGGAGTACATGTAGGTGAGAACATCTAGGGGAGCACATGTAGTGAGAACATCTAGGGGAGTACATGTATTGAGACTATCTAGTGGAGTACATGTAGGTGAGTACATCTAGGGGAGTACATGTAGGTCTGTAAATATTGGGAGAACATGTAGGTGAGTACATCTAGCGAAGTACATGTAGGTGTTTACATCTTGGGGAGTACATGTAGGTGAGAACATCAAGGGGAGTACATGTAGGTGAGAACATTTTGGGGAGTACATGTAGGTGAGAACATCTGGAGGAGTACATTAAGTGAGAACGTCTAGTGGAGTACATGTAGGTAAGTACATCTAGGGGAGTACATGTAGTGTGAATATCTAGGTGAGTACATTTAAGGCAATGGTGCTAGGCTTAGGCTCGGCTACAAGTATCTCTGGGAATTTATAACATCTGCTGATGTAGATTTGACTAAATGTAAGCTCTGTCAGCAGAAGTATTCGCATACTTTGCGTCATTGTATAATGGAATGTGAAAAAATCGCGGAATTTAGAGATAAGACCATCAATAGTGTCCAAGAAATGTGTAAGTACTTCTTTCATAATGATGTGCTGCCCGAAATTTTAGCGAAGTATCCAAAATTTGCTTACTGTAGGTAATGCATGCACATGACTGTAAAGCTTCCGCCCAGTTGGGTGGGTGTTCAGCAAGACGAGTAACTGTGTGACTCACCATAGATGTAAAGTGCCTTGTATAGTCACTGTTGTGAGCCTCTTGTTGATCACGTGTGACACAAAAGATTATTGATGTGTGTATTTGTGTGGGTGATTAGATATGTATGTGTATAGTATATATATATATATATGTACATGTATGTATGTGAATGTGTACATGTATATTATAACATTAATAATTTTGTAACTAGCGTCAAAATTTTTTATTTTGCTTAGCTAAACGAACTAGAGGGTTCAGTTCCTGAACCGATTATGT